>JAPEVW010000030.1:2966230-3001730 GCA_027921565.1 Artemia sinica | reverse complement strand
GCAAAAACATAAGTTTACAGCACAATCTTATCCCTTTAAACGATCAATATTTTGTATGTGTATTTGTAATTTTGTTTTCCTCGAAAACGAACTCCATGTGTTTTTGGGGGGAAATTGGTGTGCTCCTGGGGTTTTCTGGCCGAAAAAAAAAAGATTTTGATACGTCACGAGTTTGAGACGAAATTTGTTTAAGAGCCTTAGTTTAGGGAAATTAATTTTTCCCGTGGTTTCGTCTTCCCACTACTATTTCAACTAAGAAAAAAAACATAAGATTTACAAAGCTTTACAGTTTGTGGGAACGAATCAAACAGTTTGTGGTAACGAACTGTAAGTAAGGAGCTACCCAGTGTGGCAATAAAGGTGACTGTCCGCGCCAGTTCTGCCGGGTGAATTTGCTTAATTCTGCCGGGGGAATTTGCTTAATTAGCTTCAGATACCGGGGGGGGGGGGGGGCGCCAGTTCTGCCGTGGGAATTTTCTGGGGTACCTACACTACCGGCTTGCGCCACTTGTACCGGGGGAATTTTGTTGGTTCGTGAGTTTTTCAATGGTTGTCGGCCCTGTGCCGCTTAATGACTGCGCCAACCTGCAATGGGGGATGGAAAGGACGCGCACCACTCGCACCATTAAGTATCACGCCACTTGTGCCGGTTAAGTTTTATTACGACCGTTGCTATTTTAAACTTGTGTGCCCGCTAAAGAATTACACTACTTGTAATGGGTGACCGCGTCAATTCCTATGGAACAAAATAAAAATGGATTAAAATTGAATTTCCTTATGAGGGCGATTAATTAGGCTGGGAGCCGCCAATCCAGAAGCGTAAATCAAACTTCGTAGGATTATCAGATCCCTTAGGAGCGCTGCCAATGGAGTACAATGAACTAGTTTATCTACTGGTTGCGATGAGATACAACAGCATATAAATAAAACAACACAATAGAAAAGTAATGGTTTTATTGAGACTTACATATCATTTATACAACAATGTATGTATATGAGGAGGGCTTCACTTCAGTCAGAATAATAATTTCATAATTGCTCGCAGAATGGTAGGAACATAATGTCTGTAATCATAATGCCCATAACAATAATAATGACAAAGACGCGTCGAAAAAAAACACTCTTCATTACTATATATCCTAAGTCCTGATTTCTGTGCCGTGAGAGAGCTATTTCACGATTGGCCCAACTCCTGTTGGAGGGGCCACTACTTTGTCATTATGTTTTTACAAACTAAACTCATTATGCTAACTGCCCATCCCAATAATTTATTTTCAATATTTTGATGATTAAACATTCATATTCCTATGATACTTGAAACTTCTGAATAAGACATTGTCCCTCGTGATTTTTTTATTGCCAAGTATTTTCGCGAAATTCCAAACCGTCTTCTTGATTTAATAGTCAGTCTGTAAAACGAAACGTTTAGAATGCTGCGAGGCATTTATATCGGAAGCATCCTTAGAAAAAAACAATTTTATTATTTTTTATATTTTAAATATATCACATATTACCCACGGTACATATTACCCTTCCCATTATTTAATGACGTCCCCATCATTAGGATTTGCTTGCCCTTGGGTTTTTCAAATATTCGCGATTTATTTACTGATTGGCAACTACGTAATTTTAATTGACATTGTATTATTTTATACTTTTGTATAAACTTAATCAGGAGTGCTAAAAAATTTTTCTCTATTATTTTTTCTTATTTTATTATATATCCCTTTCTAAAAGTTCCTCTACCGGACTAAGATTATCTATTGTTATGGCCTAGCTACTACACACTAAGATTTTTTTTGTTTTTTTACATCTAACACTGATGACTCCTACATTTCCAACTGTATCAAAACATTATCATGGGAAATGTTTTATGTGGTTGGGGAACTATTCTACTATTGCTACAAGATTTTTTTTGAAAATTCACCTTTTACAACATTTTTACCCCTTTGCTAACTTTAGGATAATTATGCTTCCTATCTACGGTAAATTAATGGGGAAATACATCGATTTTACCTTAACTCTGTCCCCTAAGTAACTAGCAATACAATATATATATATTATATATATATATATATATATATATATATATATATATATATATATAGATATATATATATATATATATATATATCTTATATATATATATTATATATATATATATATATATATATATATATATATATATATATATATATATATATATATATATATATATATGAACGACTTAGAGCATATAATAATATGTCCACTACTTCACTGGTAATCATTATAAAACACTTTCACTGGTTTTGTTCGTTATATAATTCTGATAATAAGTTATCGAAGTTGTTATTTTATCAAAAACTGTTAAAATGTGACATGTGTAAATTTACACCTACTTCACCACCTAACGTGTCTCTTAGCGTACTCACGGTCCTTCTGTTGTGATTATGGTACTTCACTCTTTTCGTCTTGGCAAAAAATTTTAAAACATTTACAATACAACTTCTTCACAGAATAGTTCGAGCATGAGTATTCTCATCTTGGACGAAACGCGTTCTCTAATTGTCAAACGGGAAGTGATACCTCCATGTACAGGTGTGTAGAATTTTGATATCAGAGTTCATTCTCACCTGCTGTTTTTTGGATAGTTCATAAGGTGCTTTATCGTTAAGGGGTTGAACACTGGGACCACGTTGATAACAGATAATGGGTTGATTTTCTTCTCAGCATATCATTCTTAGGATATTTTAAGGTACATAGAGAATGTATTTCTTGTATAAAATTGTTCGTTCGTAACACTTAGAGATTAAGTTCTATTATAAAATTTTTTCGTTCATGGCTTGCATCTATTAGCTTTTTTGCGGTAATTCCTTAGTTAATCACAGGGAATTGATGTTTGGATTTGAATGGGTCGACATCAAACTTTAGTGACTCCTCCAACGTATCGTCTTTAACTTGTGGGAGGAGTATATTGTCACTGAGGGGTTAGTCACTGGGGTTAATTTTGGTTTCTGTAATTGAGTGGTTTGGTTTTCCAGGTCCATTTTTATGAAATTATCTCGTAACATTTATGGGATAACAGAGATAGGAATTTTTCGCATTTGATAGAGGTGATAGGATGGGTCTCGAGAAATTGTCGAAGCGGATTCAACGCGTGAATCTGCGACGCGTAAATAATTTTGGGTTCATCAAATATTATAGCTATAGAGTTATATGGTGCATGGGTCAATAAGGATTATCAAGGGTGATATTTATGTACTTACATCTAGTACTGGTCGATTGGGTTTCTCAGGATTGATGTGTTTATATAGTTCGATAATCCACTGGATACTGAGATTTATTAGATAGTGTTACCTGATACATAATACGGTTTGTGATCGAGGAACAACGATTCAAAAATGTAACCGTAATTTTCGCCCTAGCTTCGTTGCCTGTAATTTATGGTGAGTACTCTTCGTTGGGTTGAGGGATTATGAAAATAGATGCTACTAGCTTGTATCTGCACTGGACTACGTATTGTAATGAATGATTTCCTATAGGTCATTCTAATTCCTGCAATAAAAATAACGAGGCAGAATCACACGTTGTTTAAAATGAGTAGTCATAATACATAATAGGTAATACGACTGGGTACATTTATGGCGAGTTTTGCGCTACAAGACAATATTAAACAAATACACTAATATTATTACACATATATTGATTTTAACAAAACGAAATTATTATCATGTTGGTTTCAAATATATAGAATTTCCATTGGGAAACCTTAAACATTGAAATTTCTTCTAATTGTTATAGAAATAACGACGATATAAGAGATTAATTCCTTGACCTTGAATTAAGTTCTCTTATTATACTCCTTAGTATACGCTATTACACACACTTTATTTTAATTTCTTTCAACACTTATTTAATTCTACATTAGATTTAAAATAATCATTTAACATAAGTTACGCTATATCATTTAGTTTGAGGTCTCAGTTTACAATATATTTCATGCCTTCATTGTTCATGCAAGTCCGTGCTGTTTAAGAAAACGCATGTTGCAGCGTCGTAACTGCACGGTTTTACGTAAATGACACTTACAATGAGGGAACTAGACATAGGAAGGACGAGTGGAGACCTCTATACCCACTCGTTTTCTAAAGTCTTCCCTTTTTCTTGGCTTAGACGTTTTCGTGTGGTTCCGGGTTTAACTTCTGCATTTCAGCCGTTTCCCCGTGTTCTTTCTTTGGGTTTTGCCTTTTTAGTCTCAAAATTCTTCAATAATTAAATTTAGTAAGGTTCTCATAGTCAAGGAAATTGCGAATACGAAACATACGGTCAGTAGTATGTTCCACCAAAAATTGGTTGAAAAATAATCCGTATCTATTATCCACGTACGATAATCTCTGGTCCTCATTAGTAAATAGGGGGATCTGGGAGTCTAATGCTTCTCTTATTTTTGTAAGCGGTAACGTACCTTTATTCTTTTCTATTTTGGACCATATCGAGGTTTTCATTTCCTCACTTTCTATATTGGGAATAGTGTACGACAGGTTGATTGCCTTAAAATTGGTAATTCTTAGGACTTATTATATTTGTGCTCGTGGTAATTAACGGCGTCTGAACTGTTGATTCTTTAGTTACAAGTCGACATCCTTGTTTTATGGTTATCGTACCCACATCTTGTAATAGTAATTCGGTCCTGTAACTTGGGTCGATTCTTTCAGTATTATTATAACAAGACAAAGTTCCAATAGTTTCTTTTGGAACAGAAAATAACCAAAGATCATATCTAAGGTGTATGAATATTTCTCGTTTAGTACTTCCTATAAAAGCTTCGCAATGAATCAGGTATTTCTTCCTGTTGTGTGTCTTTCAAAAATATATCTAACATACAAGATCCAGATTTGACGTTGTAAATAGGTAACGTAAGCTGGCATACTAGGTTTTTTGAATGATACGCATTCTTTTAAATCTTGGGGATTAGCGAGGGCATATTTTTCTTCTATCTTGGCCAACAAGTAAATACTCTGCTTCATGTGTGATAGTCATAAATGAATTTGTCTTCTTTATATTAGCAGGGAAGGTCGAAATTTTGTAAAAGTCGTATATGGATTGTTGGTTTATCAATGGAATTGTTACTACTGAGAATAATTGTTCATTTATCTCCGTGATGTGGACTTTTAATTTTGTATAATAAAGAAATACATTTGATACTTCTGGCTTTATGGGTAAACGTAAACCAAACATTAGGTGCGTTTTTATTTCGTCTAAAATACTTTTTAGGTTAGAAGGGCCTACCAGGTCGTAAGACAAGGTTCCTCCCGTGAGGGCAAATAATACAAATTCGAACTTATTAACGTCTGTCGCTAGATTTAGTAATGACCATGGTAATTATATCGAGTGATACCATGGTAAGGCTCGCGTCTGTCACCACGCGATCCACTTCGTTTCCTTAAATAATTCATTAAGTTTACAGTTTTTTTGAGAGATTTTCTTAGATATCATTTCGACTTTATCTCTTTGGTAATTTGCTATACTGGCTTGTATCTTCTGGACGTGTAACGTTACGTTCATGGCATTATTCAACGTTTTTTTTTTTTTTTTTTTACATTTTCCTTCAGGATGTTTTAATGGATTTAAAGGGCCACTTTATAGGAAATACAAGTTGACTGTCATGGAGGAGTCTAGGAACTGTGTCTCCCACAAACTGAATAAAACACCGTCTGTGGGCGAAACAGAAAACAAACTTCCCACGATATATAATCCATCATTTAATTTCGATAATTGGTTTTATTTTGGTTGTTCGATTGATTGGTTCATTTTTGTAGACGTTACAGTTGTTTTTCGTAAGGGAGCTACTCAGTAGGCATAATGTGCCAAATAGAACTTTAAACACCACTTGTCGTCATCAGTCGACAACGAGCTTCCCACATCAGGCCCTTTCTCGTTAGCCACATATATTTTGAATTAAAATACATTGATTTTACTGTTGATAAGACTGCTTTGGGGAGCACAATATGAGACATGTCATTTATATTAAAACTCTTAGCCCGACCTTTGGTTGTTCTTATAGTTAACATTGCCTCCAAAATTTTTCAATTTAATTTCACCTGAAATGTTCTTTGGAATTGGGATTTGTCCTGGAATTGGGAGATTTGGGACCCAGTCTACCGGCTCGGGGTTCGGCCAGGGAAACTTCAATATTATTCTCAATCACACTCCAAACCCTCAGGCAACACCCCGGCTTCTTTCAGTTGGGCTGGATACATCGTACTGGAATGGTAAGGGTAGACTTTTTATATTAAAGAGAAATTATTCGAATTAATTATATGCAATGTGACTTTTTAATTAGAATTTGTTTTCAGGAACTGATATATCTTGAAAAAAAAATTTTCTATAGTGTTTTTATAATTGTATGATATTTACTTGTGAGAGATCCTAAGAGTTTTTAAATTATTATTCCTTTATGACGCCTATCCATTAAAAATCTATTAATTATGTACTGGCTAAGGGTAATTCCATCTATCAGGTTTTTTAACCGTTCTACCTGAATTTGTCGTTACCTTCTCCTCGACTTCTTGCGGTTTTTTTTTTTAGGTTTCGCTAGTGATATAAGATCAAATTTCTTGTATTGTTTTTTCAAAATATCTTGACCTTTTAATTTTGTTTCTTTCACATTCACAGCCGCTGAAGTCGGTTTTGCTTTCCCTATTTCTTTAACTACCATGTGGTCTGATTCGCCGTCAAAAACTCTTCGAATTGGTTTTCCGATGATTCCACATTAGAACTTTTAGAAGTGGCACTTCGCGTTTTGAACTATCACCTGCCTTTCCTTCGTAAATTTCTACTGCTCTGAAAGTAGAAGGTTTATTCTCTAAGTCCTCGCTTTGAGTTTTCAACTCGGGAGATTTGAAAGATTCTTGATAACTTCGAGAGGAATCAAAAGTTTTTGCGGGGTTCCTTCACTGTTTAAATGCCATGTCTTCAGGGGGATGGGGCATTTTTTTTCACTAGTGTTTCCCTCCATGAAGTCCATTGCTTAGGCTTGGCCTTAGACACGGTTGTATCATCATATTGTCCTTGCTGGTCATCTTGGGAGTTTGATTCCAAGGCAACGTACTTTGACTCGTTTTTTATGGGGAAATTTATTAGATCCATAGCTTCTCGCAGATTTGTTTTAATTGAATCTTTGGGAGGAATTTTCTTTACAGAGATACCCGGAGTTTTCTACATATCTGTTCAATTCCTCCTGCAGCGAACAGGGGGGTCTCTCTATTGGGGTTGCTGGGGAAACCATATCGTCTGGAAATCTTTTGGGGGGACAAGGGGTCGAAATTCTATCGGGAAAAATTAGTTTTTCGGAGATATAGTATAATCTAATTCTCCTGCGCTCTCTGATGATGAGCTTTCTGCATTTTTGGCGGTTTTTATTTCGCTTGTACTAGGGATTTTCTTTCGGGAATAACTAGATTTTTCATAGCTAAAAATTTTTCAAAGTTTTCCTCATCACTGTCATTCTCGAAATAGTCCTTGCATGAAATTAAAGGGTTTTAGTTCTGCCTATCTTGATTTGGGTGGCTCGTCTTCTGCGCCGGACGAACCAGTAGACGAGGGACGCGGTACCCATCTTTCCGGGAATTTGGCTCTTTTTATTCGGCTAACATGTGCCTTATAGGTTCTTAAATTATTGGGGTTCGCCATTTTAAAAGTAAAATCGTTACCATACTTTCTTGACTATTCATTACGGTCCAGAGTATTTATTGGAATGTTTTTTGCCTTCCGCCTTGCCTCATTCTTTAGGTAGACGCAATCTCCTATCTTAAAATCTATATTTCCTTTGACTTTGTGTAGGTTTCTTAGCTCTTGAATTATTTTACATTTTTCCAACTCTTGTTTTACTATTTTATAAGTTTTCCTCATCTATTTATGAACTCTTGTCTGTAATCCTCCGTGTTTTTATAATATTGTCTGGAATCAACAATATCATGATACGGTATTCTGAAGTCGTGACCAAATAAAAAATAAAACGGATTTTCTTTGGTTGTCTCTGAATAAGCAGTATTAATTATGTTGGTTAAATAACGTAAGAATTGATCCCAGTCGTTCCTGTTGTCTTTTGTATAAATGCTTAATACATTCGAAAATATTTTATGCCTATTTTCTATTTTACCATTAGCTTGTGGGTGATATGGGGATATCACCAATTTCTCTATGTTAAGAAAACTCATTAAGTTTTTTGTTACTTTTGAAACAATATTGCTTCCGTTATCACTTACAACCTTGTTTGGGATGCCAAACTGTTTGGAAATGCTAAACTTGGAGTTAGCTAAAATAGTTTCGGTAACGCCTTACTTGTGGCGTACGCGCCTTGATTTTTTAATGCTTTAGCAAAAGTAAAACCAGAAAAAGTGATCTATAACTGAAAGGATACAAGTGTGGCCTCTTTTGGAAACAGGTAAGCCTCCACTGGTTCCGTCCAAATCAAATGAGACAATATCGAAGGGGAACCTCGCTACCGGGACTCTTCCATTGGGGGGTAAGGATAGGCTTGGGTTTTTTTTCTTAAGTTACACGCTTCACATGTACTCGCAAATTCTTTAATTTTTTGTTAATGCCGACGGTACGTAAAAATATTGTTTTAATTTATAGAAGGTTTTCATTTTTCCTAAATGTCCACCTATATCTAATGAAAATATTCAAAGGCAGGTATTATTAAGTTTTTGGGTAATACAGGTATTATTGAAGTTTGGTTTCTATTTGCATCAGCAGTACAATTCTACATAATATTTCTTCGTCAAGATCATAGTAAAAATTATCTATTTCTTTTCTAAGAGTTTTGAATTTATCTGATAACGCATCATCATTCACAAAATAATTAATAAGTGCTAAACACATTTTGTCCCTTTTTGATTTATTTTTATATTTTCTAAGGACAAGGGACAATAGTTATCCTTATTTTCTTTTACTGTGTCTTTGACTTTGTTTTTCTTACATTTATGTTTACTCTTAGTATTGATAGCGTTAATCTCGTTCTCCTCGGCTTCCGACGGTATATTTTCTGGGAATCTACCCAAAAAATCACAAGCTGAATTTTGTTTACCTTTTAAATATTCAAATTCGTAATCTAAATCTTGGATTTTCATAATCCATCTAGCTAGAATTCCCGTGGGATTTTTAAATGTGCGCAGATACTGCAGGCTTTTATGGTATGAACGTAATATAAACTTTCTACCAACTAAATAGTGTCTAAATTTGTCCAAGTGGTGGATTATAGATAATAATTCCAAATTTGTGGTGGAAAAATTACTTTCACCTTTTGATAAAGTTCTGCTCGAATAGCATATAACTTTTAATATTTTTTTTGATTAGAAGGTCCTTGTAAAGGATCAGGGTTTCCTATGGGAATTATTTGCGAAAGAATAGCACCAATGCCTTTTGAACTAGCATCGGTTGTGACCACGAATTATCCGTTTTCAAAATCAGGCAGCGATAATATTGGTTCCGAAGTGAGTGCCTTTTTGAGACGGTCTAGGGAAGTTTGAGCTTCCTGGGACCAGGTAACATTTTGGGAGTTCCCTTTAGTTAAATCCGTGAGGGGTTTCGCAATTTGGTTGTAATTGCGCACGAATTTTCTAAAGTAGCCACTAAGACCTAGAATTCCTCTTAATTCTTTTATTGTTCTAGGGGGTTTGAGGTTTTCAACACATTTTATTTTGTCTTGGTCTGGGGATATCTCTCCTTGCGTCACCACTACTCCTAAAAATTTAATTTTAGGTTGACACTTTTTCAGGCCGGCATTTTAAATTGCCCTCTCTGAATTTCTCGAACACTTTAGCTAGTGTGGCTAAGTGTTGTTCAGCGTTTTCTCCTACACATATGACATCCTCAACAAAATGAATGAAATTCTTTAATCCTTTAATAGATGCAATAAGGGTCTACATAGCGTGCTTGAACTTGTCTTAATTCCAAAAGGTACTCTTAAGTATTCATAGACCCGCATTCAGTTGTAGAAAATGCAGTTTTATAGACATCTTTTTCGGCTATTTTCACTTGATGGTAGCCTTGGGTCAGGTCCAGAGAAGTGAAAATTTTGTTTTTACTTGAAATAGAGTCAATAATTTCATCTATTCTTGGTAAAGGAAATTTATCACTAACTACTTGTTTGTTAGGGCTCTATAATCTACTATAAATCTCAGGTCACCATTCTTTTTTGGGACCAAGACCACTGGTGCAGAATACGGACTTATACTGGGCGTATAATCTCATTTTTCTCTAATTCATGAATTTTATTTTTTACCCATTCTTTGTGCTTATACGGTACAGGATATGGCTGTTTCGCGACAGGATTACCGGTCGTTAGAATTGAATGTTCATAAAACGGTATCAGTCCGATGTCATCTTCAGATGCGGAAAATACATCTTTAAAATTCCATAAAAATTCGCATAATTTTTTCTTAAGTTCTAAGTCAGTAATATGATCCATATTAAATTTGTTTAAAAATTGGGATTTAGTTAGAGGGTATTTGTTAATTGAGGTTTTAATGCCGTTAACTAGGTTGCTTTTGGAATTTTCCCATCTATCTAAATCATTCTCCGAGATAACTTGGATTTGAACTAGACATGTTCCCTTTTTTATTGTAATTGTATCATTTTCGTGGTTATTAGGAACCCAAATAAAGCTTTCTTCTTTGTCGTAAGATATAATCTGTTCTTCGCATAACAGATTTTCAGGAATTTCATTCGACGGGATCGCGAGCCATATTTCGGATTTGCTATCCACTGGTTCAATTCTCTATTATATTTGAGTTCTTTGCATCGTTCTCGGAGGGACTTTTTTTCCGTATTGCGAATCCATAATTTTTTCTTTAGTTTCATTGTCTATTAAATTTAGACTGGCGCTATCCGCCACTAACACTGGCTGCGCCTGAACCGCATTGGGTTCCCTACTTTTTTCCATAATTCCACTATTTCCTTGATTTCATTCGACATATCGTCGAATATCGTCGCATATCTCCTATTTTATTTTTGCAGATTCAATCCACTTATAATTTAAATTTACTTCATTTCTGCAATGTCTCCCAGAATAAGTAAAAAAATTTCTCATTATGACATGTCCTCTTTTTAGCGAGACATGAGGTTCAAAAGATTGCGACATTATACCACAGAAATTTTATTTACTGTTACATTCTCTTCGTAACCTCTGTTACAATTTTTTAAGGTAGGGGAAGGGGTATTTGCCGGGTACACAAGCCTTTCGTTCGCTACGTCTAATAATACTCTATTAGACCTTAAAAAACTTGCGCCGATGATGGCTTCATACGGAAAATTGTTGCAGATTATAAAGTTTGTCGGAAAAATTCGATTATCCCTTTTTACGTCTAGGTGAATTGAACCTTTTGCATCCAATCTATGCCCTGTTACACTAGTTAAATTGGGATTATTAAAATTCTTCTGTTGCCTAATATGCGGAGGTAACATATTAAATACGAATGAGTTTATAATATTAACCGTGGCACCAGAGTCGATTAGTGCCTTAAAGTAAACATTTGCCACACTAAAATCATTAAATATAGGTAACTTATTATTACTATCTCTAGAGGACGGTACTATTACTGGGTTGGACCTATAAGATATTCTAGGCCCCTTCTGGGTCTAATTTATTCTTCTGAGGGGCCTGACACGTTTCCCTGCGGATTTATTTCATACGTCGGTGTCTGCAATGGAGATTCAGACATGTCCAAATGATTTAAATTTGCTTGTCGATTTTGCCATGTACTATTACGGTAATTTGAATTTCTTGCGCTAGTGCCGGGTGCTGGCGTCGACTGCAAATGCCGATTGGCTTGAAAATTTGCATTTACTGTCGGCAAATTTTCGGGATTTCTATATACCATCCTTGCACCATATTGGTTTTTACGAGTATTTGGGTTTTCGAATCAATAATTATTTTGTCTATTGGGGGGGAGGGCTATACAAATTCTGTTGGTACGCATTGTGAGTTACTGGTGTTTGCAATCTTCCCTGCCTATAACCTTGTGCACCATTGGCGCTAAAATTTGTTCTCACGAACAAATGGTTGCCATAATTTTGCGTTTTACCGACGGCATTCCTTGTGCCGTTATGTCTCTAAACCAAAAGTGGCACCCTCTCGCGATATGCCCGGGTCGATTACAGTTATAGCATCTTACAGTTGTCGAACTATTTCCATAATTGATTGGTTTAATGGGCTGAAAATGTACTGTTTTCTGCCTATTGGGCTCTTGCGTTCTATTTTTTTTTTGTGGCACTGGGGAATTATTCCTTGAAGAGAAATTTGGAGAAGCCTGAACTTCAAGTGAGGCTAGTCTTGCGGTCGATTCGTCTAAGCTATTTATTTTTGTTTTACTGTGATTTTTCACAATCGTATCAATTTCGATCAGTCGTCCCACCTCCTAAACTGCAAGATCCGACGTTTGAATATTTTTGGATATTACCATTCTATATAATTTTGGGGGAAGCCCTTGCAAAAAGGCGTGTAGTATAATTTTTTCATACAATTCTCCTGAACCTTTTCCGAATTTTGCTTATACTGAAATCCGTATATTGAGAAAATATTCTCTCACATTCTGTGTATTGTCAAAGCATACCGTTCCGTGTTCAATTTATTAGTTGAACTAGTTTCGATGAATCTTTCTTTGAATGCCGTTAACAATGTGTCTATTGTATTTATTGGCAAACTCTCATCATCTCCTACAGTATTTTCAATTTGCTTTAGGAAGCTTAAGGCCTACCCTCTTAATCTTAAGAGGAGCATACCGACTAACGTTTCTAGCTCTGTTTTTGTTAATTCTACAAATTGAGCCAATTGGATATTAAATTCGTCGATATCTGTTTGTCCATCATTTTGCGGAATAGATTTTGTTATTTCTACATTTTTTGCGACCCACCTTTTGCGCAATTAATAGTTTGCTTAATTCTTCTGACATTTTTTGCGTTTAAATATATCAAAATGAATTATTTTTTTCACTTAACCTATTTGGGGGAGACTGTTATCTCCTATGAGATATTCTAAAAGGGTTTCCTATTATAGCTTAGTGGTTATATGCCTATACACTTTTTCTTATAAGTCTGTATCTTTCCAATGATTTAAATTCAAATTAAGAAGTTTGTAGCATAACTAGTTCGTATGTTTTCCTCCAAGTTTTCCGACTGCGCCACTTGTGGCAATAAATACTGTCTGCGCCAGTTCTGCCGGGTGAATTTTCTTAATTCTGCCGGGGGAGTTTGCTTAATTAGCTTCAGATACCGCCAGTTCTGCCGTGGGAATTTTATGGAGTACCTATCGGCTGCGCCACTTGCACCGGGGGAATTTTGTTGGTTCGTGAGTTTCAATGGTTGTCGGCCCTGTGCCGCTTATGACTGCGCCAACTGCAATGGGGGATGGAAAGAACCGCACCACTCGTGCCATTAAGTTTCACGCCACTTGTGCCGTTATGTGTTTATTACGCCGTTACTATTTTAAACTTGTGCCGCTAAAGATTACACTAATTGTAATGGGAAGTAAGAAAAATGGGTGACCGCGCCTTTTCCTATGAAGAAAATAAAAAATAGATTAAAGTACTAGGTTTGAATTTCCTTATGAGGCGATTAATTAGGCTGGGGAGCCGTCAATCCAGGAGCGTAATAAAACTTTTGCAGGATTATCAGATCCCTTAGGAGCGCTGCCAATGGAGTACAATTGAACTAGTTATCTACTGTGCGATGAGATACAGGCGTATAAATGAAACAACACAAATCGAAAAGTAATGGTTTTATTGAGACTTACATATCGTTTGTACAACAATGTATGTATATGAGCAGGGCTTCATTTCAGTCAGAATAATAATTTCATAATTGTTCGCAGAATGGTAGGAACATAATGTCTGTAATCATAATGCCCATAACAATAATAATGACAAAGACGCGAAAAACACTCTTCATTACTATATATCCTAAGTCCTGATTCTGTGCCGTGAGACCTATTTCACGATTGGCCCAACTCCTGTGGAGGGGCCGCTACTTTGTCATTATGTTTACAAACTAAACTCATTGTGCTAACCGCCCATCCAATAATTTATTTTCAATATTTTGATGATTAAACATTCATATTCCTATGATACTTGAATCTTCCTGAATAAGACATTGTCCCGTGATTTTGTATTTCCAAGTATTTTCGCGAAATACCAAACCGTCTTCCTTGATTTAATAGTCGGTCTGTAAAACGAAACGTCTAGAATGCTGCGAGGCATTTATATCGGAAGCATCCTTAGAAAAAAAAAACAACATTTTATTATTTTTTTTATATTTTAAATAAATCACATATTACTCACAGCACACCGGCTCAATAGTAACCGAAACTCCAAAAATAGAATTTTGATAAAAATAGATACATCAATAGAAGAGGATTTTTATGCTGATTTTTAAATATATAAGTTAAACTCCTATCTTCACAAATGTAGAATTTTGTATTTTTTGCCAGAAGAAAGATCACAGATGCGTGTTTATTTTTTTTTTCCCCAGGGGTCATCGTATCGGCCCAGGGGTCCTAGTATTTTATGAGAGGGCTCATTCAAACGGAAATTAAAAGTTCTAGCGCCTTTTTTAAGTGACTAAAAATTTGGAGGGCAACTAGGCCCCCTCCCACGCTCATTTTTTCCTAAAGTCACCAGATCAAAATTTTGAGATATCCATTTTGTTCAGCATAGTTGAAATATCTAATAACTATGTCTCTGAGGACGGCTTAATCCCCAACAGTTCCCAGGGGAAGGGTTGTAAGTAATGAACTTTGCCCATTGTTTATATATAGTAATGGTTATTGGTAAGTATTCAGACGTTTTCAGGGGAAGATTTTTTCTGGGGGGGGGGGTGGGTCGGGGTATTGTTTTGCGTGGGAGGATTTTTCCATGGAAGAATATTTGACGGGGGAAGAGAATTTCCATGACGAGGATGCTCAGCATTATTTAAAAAACAATCAGAAAATAAATAAAAAAATAAGTTTTTTCAACTGAAAATAAGGAGTAACATTAAAACTTGAAACGAATAGAAATTATTATGTATATGAGAAGGTTAGTTTCCTCCTCAATAGCTCGCTCTTTACGCTAAAGTATTTTTAATAATTTCAAAAGAGCTATTTATTCTAACTAAACGGCCTTTGTGATTCAGGGATCATTCTTAAGGAATTGGAACCAAATTTGAACTTTAGCTTAACGAGCGAGGTATTGACGAGGGGACGAACTCCGCATATTACCTATATAAGGAATTTCGCCCCCTCGTCAATACCTCGTTCTTTACGCTAAAGTTCAAATTTTGTTAAATAATGGGTGATATAAGTTATAATTTGTTTATGTTATTTTCCGGCCAGTCTTAGCATTCAATTTTACCTTAAGAAGCTTCATAACTATGATTTTTATCGAGGCACACTTGTGCCTCTTTAAAGAGGCAACCCGACACAATGTTAAGCGATTTCTGGTCCTAGCGGTCGCAGAGAGACAGCGGTGACCGCATTTTTTAGCCCAAGCTCCAACTAAGAAACGTGCAAAATTTCACCCCCTCCGACTTTATCTTCATGGGTAAAAGTGGGCCGGAAGTTTCAGACCCTCCGACCACAGCCCCCCTTTAACGTAGTCCGATTTGGCTGAAATTTAGAGGTTAAGCTTTCCTAGGGCCCGGGAGCTTATCCTCGAAATTTCAGCTCAATCCGATTACTCATTCCGTGTTTTCCAAAAAACAAATATAGCCACACAATGTTCATTTCTCTTTTTTTATCAGCCACGCCTACAGGCCACAGTTGGCAACGGATCCGGGTGAATGAGGACTCATTCGAAGCGGAATTTGACCTGTTAGGGCCTTTTGGTATTTTCAGACCGAAAAAATTATCCCCCGAATTTACATTTACGAAAAACCTCGTTTTCCTATAAGAGACCATGTTAAATTTTCCCACCACAGCCCCCTTTAACATTGTCCGATCAGGCTGAAATTTCGAGGATAAGCTGTCCTGTGGCCTGGGAGCTTATCCTCAAAATTTCAGCTCAATCCAATCCTTCCTTCCCTATTTTCCAAAAAACAAATATCAAGTTTTGTGGGGATTTGCTTGCGTCAAAAATAGATACAGGAGACTAAAATAATATTTTCGCAAGTGTCTCTGTGGTACAATGGTCGCTGTTCCTGACTGTCAGGCGGAAGATCCGGGGTTCGATTCCCTGTCAGAGACAATTTTTTATATACTGAATTTAAAGTTTAAAAAAGAAACTCAGTTTCTTTTTTAAATCCGCTTATCCTCAAAAATTTCAGCTCAATCCGATCACTCCTTCCCTGTTTTCCAAAAACCAAATATAGCCACTTAATGTTCATTTCTCTTTTTTTATCAGCCACGCCTACAGGCCACAGTTGGCAACGGATCCGGGTGAATGAGGACTCATTCGAAGCGGAATTCGACCTGTTAGGGCCTTTTGATATTTTCAGACCGAAAAAATTATCCCCCGAATTTACATTTCCCAATTTCGGCAAAAAGCTTCTTAAAAACACCCTGTCGAGAAAGAAAAGAATGTTACACAATCATCTAACAGTTAGTCAAGCAATAATAAGTAATAAACTGTACAAAAACGTGCAGAAATTATTTGAAAAAAACTACGTTTTCTAAAGAGTTAAAGAGGCTGAGTTACTAGGTCGAACCTTAAAACGTACAGGGATTAGGGGGCACAGTTGGGGGGCTGCCGCCCCCAAAACCCCCTGCTTTTGCAGCCTCTTTTGTTAAGGTTTTTTTAAGTCCTGTACCCTGCAATCAATTGGTCGTACCAATACGAATGAAACTGTTTCCATGGCATTTTTTTTAATATCTTCTGAGGATTTGGCAATGACTACTCAGTCTGTTACAGTTATAACTACAAACTTGTCTCTGTGCCAGGTAGTGTTATGTACTCAGTGTGATCATGTATGATGGTAAAATAAATGAACCTGAACTGCTAGTTTATTCTGAGCCCTTCTTCTGCTCCCTGTTTTTCTGTTCAAAATTGTTAAAGTTCATCACTGTATAGCTTGTTATTGGTTAGGGAAAAATCTCCTGCGGAAACGGAAAATAATAATTGTCAGTAGGGTTTTTAATCAAATAAATGCAATAGGGTGTTCTTATGGTAAAAAATTCAAGCAGACTTTGTTTTTGTTGTAAAACAGTTCTTTGCAAGGGCAAAACCGGGGGCTGTAGCCCTCATCGATAAAAGATGCAATAGTTGTTTTTATGGTAAAAAACTACAGCAGACTTCGTTTGTGTTGCAAACCAGTTCTTCGCAGGAGCAAAAGCGGGGGGTGACCTTAAAAAAAAACTTAACAAAAGAGGCTGCAAAAGCGGGGGGTTTGGGGGGCGACGGCCCCCCAACTGTGCCTCCTAATCCCTGTACGTTTTAAGGTTCGACCTTGTAACTCAGCCTCTTTAACTCTTTAGAAAACGTAGTTTTTTTCAAATAATGTGATAATAAACCAAAGATACTGTATGTCTTCAGCTTGTGGTTGTTATTAAATAAAAAAAACAAGTTTTTTTTTCCAACTGAGTTAGTTAGTTAGGTCTTTCCACACCGGCTGGCACATACGGCGACAATGGTGCCTCTCCATAACGATCTCTCTTGTGCTTTTGACCAAAGTTCTTCGAGCAACGATCCCAAAAGCGCAGCATCCTTCTCAAGGCATTTTCCCAGTGTAGTCTTCTGTCGCCCATGTCTCCTGGTGCCAGAAGGAACCCAACACCACACATCGTGGGGTAGGCGGCCCTCACCCATCCCCACCATGTGACCCCAATATCACCATCGATTAGTCACAATTCTATCGATCACGAGCGGCTGCTTTGTCTTTTCACGTACAGAGGCTTAGGTGAGCTTATCAGTCCACTGGACACCAAGGATACGCCGAAAACAGATGTTCTCAAACCCTGGATTCGATTTTCCAGCTGCTTAGTCAACGGCCAAGATTCGCAGCCGTACATTAGTACGGAGAGGAAGTTACTATTGAAAAGCCGGAGCTTGATTTCTAGGCAGTATGCTGGATTCCTCCACACATTTCTTAGTTTATTGAAGGTGCTTCCTGCGTATGTAATCCGTGTGGTAATTTCCCGCTCAAGGCTACGATCATATTTAATGACACTACCAAGGTACTTGAACTCTTCAACCTCCTCTAGTACATCAGATCCAATTTTAAGTGGTGGGGCAGGTAGGGTACTGATGCTGTTTCACATGACTTTTGTTTTTCGTGTACTGATTGACAGATCAAATCGCCCGGCCACACTGGAGAGTACAGATATATTATTCTGTATCTCCTCTCTTAAATGAGATAGGAAGGTTATATTATCAGGAAAATCACCGTCATAGAATGTACGGTTTAGGTTCAGCTGGATTCCACCTCTGAAGTTACATTTTTGAAGTACGTAGTCCATGAGAATAGCAAACAACACTGGGGAGAGGATACATCCTTGGCGAACACCAGACTTCACACTGAACCATTCGGTAGGGTCCCCATCATCAGTCCGTACAGCAACGTACGTGAAAGTAAGGAGTAACATTAAAACTTAAAACGAACATAAATTATTAAGTATACCTTTTATACCTTTTTCGTTCATTTCAGTGATTTATGAATTTCCCAGCTTGTGACTTTCATCTTCATAAGAATAGTTTCGACCTCTTTGGCCGTTTTGTTACTATGCCTTACAAAACTATTTCCGAAAATGCCGCTAATTTCAGGTACGCGGGAGAATCTTTCCACGGAGATAATTTATTGCGGGAGAAGGAAATTTTCCATGGAGGGAGATCTGGATTTCCGTACATTATTTAAAAAACGATCAGTAATTAAATAAAAACGAATTTTTTCAACTGAAAGTGAGAAGTAACATTAAAGCTTAACAGGAACAGAAAATATTACGTATATGAGATGTGTTGCCTGTCCTCAATATCTCACTCTTACGCTAAAGTTTCTTTTTCAAAGTTTAAAAGAGGTTATTATTCTACTTAAGCAGTCTTTGTGATTCAGGAGTCATTCTTAAACAACTGGAAAAAAAATGAAACTTAGGTTATTATAAGGTTATTATTAGTTAAAAAATAAAATTAATATGCAAATTTTGTTTTACTTATTCACGTACTGTGAGCCAAATTCAAAACGTGCATTAATTCAGAAAACGTTCAAAAATTAAATAAGAAAACAAGTTTTTTTTAACTGAAAGTAAAGAACTACATTAAAATTTAAAACGAACAGAAGTTATTCCGTATATGAAAGGGGTTGTTCCCTACAAACGCCCTGCTCTTTCCGTTAAAGTTTTTTACTGTTTTATAAAGCAGAGTTGTAAGAAAGAGTCAAACTTTAGCGTCAAGAGCGGGGTGTTGAGCAGGGAACAGCCCCTTTCATATACGGAATAATTTCTGTTCGTTTTAAGTTTTACCGTCGCTCCTTCTTTCAGTTAAAAAAACTTCTTTTTTTTATTTAGCAAATTTAAAGGCAAGGTCTTAATGGTAAATTTGTGGTTACAATTGCGTAAAAAATGGGCAAAATTGAAAATTTCATGCATGAAAAAGTTTACTTTAAAAGGCTTTTAGACCAAAAACTGGTAACTACAAAAGTATTTTTTTTGTTTTAATTATGTGTTACAACAATTCAAAAACCTTAGAAAGAAAAACTAAAAGCTTTAAGTTTCTCGAACTTGTTTCAACAAAGCTTGAAGCAAATCGAACTTGTTTCAATAATCTTTATCTCCTTAAATGCTGGACCATCAAATGGGACAAAATGAAGAAGAAACAAATATTGCATTTTAAAATGATAGTGACAATGATTAGGTTTAGGACTTCGACATGGATGAGGTCATCAATGCTTACAGTGCCATTGTTAAAAAAAAATAATTTCAGCGATATGTATTTCATAATGATAAAAGACAAGCCGAGGCAAAAGTTAAAGATCCAATCGAAGAAAAAGCAGCAAATAAAGATGTCCTACTTTTTATAAAAGCTCAAAAATTCCGGTATAAGAGGTAAAGGACTAGAAATAATAAGATTATACCTTTATTGACGTAAAATCGTGATAAAGGTTGATGGAAATTTGTCTAGTTTAAATGATCTTGAAGATACTGGTGTCCCACAAAGCTCATTATTAGGTCCACTTTTATTTTTGATGTATATCAATGATCTTCCACGATGTTTGCAGCGAAATAGTGGTCTTGCGATTTTATTTGCAGATGAAACAGCTGTTTCTGTTAAAACGAAGGATTCATCTACATTGATTCAAAATTTATTAACACTGTTAGTTCAGTTAATCGACGGTTTGTTTCTAATTATCTAGTACCGAATTTTAAGAATACTGAATGTATGGTGTTTGGTTATTCGAAACGTGCTATAAAAAAATTTCAGGTCAAGAGCTTCAAGTTGGTGAGCATAAAATACGTAGAGTTCAATCATATCGTTATTTAGGAGTTTTTATTGATCGCTTTTTGTCATTTCAAACTCATATTGATCATTTAAGGGTTAAATTTTCGCAAAATATTGGGTCTCTGTATCGTTTGCAACATGTTTTTCCATTTTCAATTTAAAAATATTTTATCAGTCTTTGATTGCTCCTTATTTAAATTATTTCACATTTATTTATTTAAATACTTTTTGGATGCATATAAAACCCCTACAGATCCTTCAAAATAAAGCAGTGAGAATACTTGGAAACTTTTTACATCGTCCATCAAAACTTAGAGATCCATCGGAAACTGCAACATTATTTTTTTTTCTTGAATTTATTAGATTTGAAACATATAAGAGAACTTAATATTTCAATATGGCCTTTTAAAATACAAGATCCTCGTAGTTATTCTTATGAAAAATCTCTGTTGATTCTGCCTTTCGGCTCTTAGGTGTCCTGGAACATATCGAATTCCCTTTGTTAATTGAGAAAGATCTAGATTTTCGATTAGATATCAAATACTATTAATTTCAAATAAATTTAAGTTGAAAGATAGAATTCAAATTGAGTCATTTCAGCAAATATCAGTTCTAAAGAAGAAAATATTAAAATTGTATGATCTATGATGGTGGAATAGAAATTTATTATTATTATTATTAGTTTTATATTTGTTACTCATGTTGGGATATCCTTCCATGCCCACTTGTCCAGCGTTTGTTTTCTTATGTTTTGTTCTGTTTTTTTTCTTTAACAAGGTTTTTTCTTTCTCTCTTTTCATTATAATGAGAAAATGTTTTTTTGTTGTGTTTTTTTGTGTTTTTTATTATTTTTAATACCCAATTTGACGAGCTTTGCTCTCTCTTGGGGGTATATATTTTTGTTATGTTGAATAAATCAAATAATCAAATTAATCCAATCGATGAAATAGCTATAAATAAAGACATTGGAACTTATATGATTGTTAACGAAGAACCTGATATTACATCAGCCTCTGTTAAAACATAACGTTTGGCATTATGTTTTTCATAAGGATAAAAGAAGAGCCAATGCAAAAGTCGAAGGTCCAATTTGAAAAAAGTAGTAAATAAAGGCGTTAAACATTCTATAGGAGTTGCTAGTGACGAGACAGCTGTAAAAATAGACATTGAAGTTTATAAAAACACTAAAGAAGAACCTGATACTGTATCAAATGCTGTTGAACATCACATTAAAACTGTTAGTGAAGCAATAGCAACAGCTAAGGTCATTGTAAATTCTAAGGACGTTGACAAAGGATGTAATCTCATAGGCAAGTATGAAGCAGAAGCTGATAAACCACATCCAGTGCCAAAAGATATACAGATTGGGTCCACAGTAACCAAACTACTAAGAAAACAAAGTTGTAAACAAACAGTTCGTGGTAACGAACTGTTTGATTGAGCGACCCGGCTCAATAGTAACCGAAACTATAAAAAAAGGAATTTTGATGCCAACAGATACATTAAAAGAGTCAGATTTTTATGCTGATTTCAAATATATAAGTTTCATATAAAAGGCTGTCCCCTCCTCAACGCCTCGCTCTTTACGCTAAAGCTTGACTTTGTCTCACAACTTTATTTTTTAAAACAATAAAAATCTTAGCGTAAAGAGCTAGGCGTTGAGAAGGAGACATCCCCTTTCATATACGGAATAATTTCTGTTTGTTTTAAATTTTAATGTCACTCCTAACTTTCAGTTAAAAAAACTTGTTTTTTTTACTTTAATTTTACAAAGGTACTACTTCTAATTTAAGTTCCATTTGTTTAAACAAAGTAAAAACAAAATAACATGATTTAACTGACAATAGTTGAAAATGATATGTCGTTTAAACATCAAGTAGAACTTTTTGTACAACAGCCTCGACCATCAAATGTAACGCGACATATCCAAAAAGCCAAAACATAGGGCACGAAAAAAATGTTTAAGGGGATGCTTAATAAAAATGAAGCACAAATAAATGTGATTATAAAACAAAAAAAGTGAGAATCACAACAGCTAAAGCAAAAGGTATGGAATAATCGACGGCGAGAAAAACATTGGATAAATTCTTAGACCACAATGCTTTTCCATTTACGAAAAATTAAGAGAGTAAACAGGTTCAATTTACATAAAGGGGTGGAACTAAAACAAAAAATAAAAAAAACAACAAAACATTAATTAATAATAAAAATCGGAATATTTTGACCCCACATACGGGAGCTTTTCTCAACGGAACGAAAAAAAATCTTTAAAGAAGAAAAAAAAGTTTTTTCCAAATAAAACTCTAAAAAAACGACAAACTATACACACGGGAGAAAGAAAGGCGAAAAAAAACAACCCAAAAAACGAAACAAATAAATACAACTCACATCTAAAAACTTCCAGAACTGCTGTTACTCAGTGAACAAGGCAAAAACAAATGCTCTCTAGCGCAAAAGAAGTAGTGGGTAAAGCCCTGTAAAAAACGAAACAGAATGGTCATAAGACCTTGAGTGTAATTTTGCAAGATTCTTCCGAGAGTATCGGCCGTGGTTTGGAACAATCTTAGCGTAGACTTTAAGCTTCCCAACTTTAAGCTTACCTTTAACATCTCTAAGAAGCTGAGTACGCAGGGCTGATATATTTGTGCAAATATTGATTCCTAGCCAGCGTATCTGTAAAACAAAACGAATAAAAAAAGCCATATTTCAAGCTTTCACAAACAGACTTCGAATTAAAAACTAAATATTCACACTTCTCTATATTCACCGAAAGAAAGATACACAAAAACATCTGAGAAATCAGTTTACCGATGGACGTTAATCTTGTTTTAGTACGGCTTATAACCATAAGATCATCGGTTTAGGTGATACACGATGCGTCAGAAGAACTAAAAAGACACATAGGCTCAAATACCATGAAGACATTGTGAATACAGGCATTAAAAAGATAAGATGATAAAACTCCAGCCTGACGAGCACCAGATCTTGAAACCTCGAACTTGACTTATGCCTAAGAAACGAATTTCTATACTAAAAACGGAGACCTTACACTACTGAAGGGTTAACGCTAAAAACAGTCAGCGTGTGCCATACTTGGGCATTGCAAATACTATCAAACGCTTTGGACAAGTCGAACACACAAATATGTAAGTCGAGCCCCCGAGACTGTGAATCGTGCAGAACGAAACAAGGACATGGTGGTCTTGCTAACAGTATATATATGATCTCTGGTCACTAGAAGTGACCTATTTAATTGGATTATCTAGGTTTACCTTTTGTGCACTATAAAAATTAGTTTTTGTCTTGTTCAGTGAGTAACAGCAGTAAAAAGGAAACAGTATAATATCGGCTCAAGATACAAATAAAACTGAATTTGAACAACAAAAATTAACGCAAAGAAAGGTTGTGCTCCTTCGTGCCCCAAAAGAAATGCTATCTATCAGAACACAACATAAATCAAAGCAAAAATTGAAGCAAATTCAAAATAATATTTCTCATGTTATCTCAGGGTCTTAGAAAAAAGGTGATTCATACGGAAAGACTAAATATTTAATGAGTTTAGCTAGGCCATGCAGTTAGCTATTGTAAAATATAAGACGTATAATTAGACAATTAAACATTATTTCAAAGCAGAGTAGATGGGACAGAAGGGGATGGGACTTTTATGAATACTTGAATGGGAATTTTATGACAACCGACACTCCCTCATTAAGATAAATGGCTGTAATCCCATCCGTTTGGTTGAAATGACATAAAAGCTAAAATACATTGCTGAAACTTCACTATTTACAATCTTGTTAATCTTCTCTTCTGTCTCACATTAAATCCATGTTTCTCAATCCAGTGGTGAATCTGTGGTATCAGTGGAAAACTATTGTGCCATTATTTAGGGAAGCGACAGCGTTACTTAACATGCCGTCTGAGGAAGATACATATACCAAGTAACGCAGCAACAAAAAGGGAACAATTTAATGGGTTCTTAGTCATTCGGTGATAATACACTTGTTACACGTTTAATGAAGAAATTCCCAGGCTCTTTCGAATTTATATTTGGGAGAAGCTAAGAACTGGCTCCGGTGCATGGGCCAGCACCAGGTGTCAGAAAAAATTAGCTCCACTAGCCTCTTAACCTCTGAAGGCAGAGACAAATCAACATCTGAATAAAAATAAACATGTTCTTTGAAATAGTTTCGAAGTAATATTAGCAACCAATACCAAGCTTCTGCAGGGTACAAACCTGTGGGAAACGTGAAGTAACTTTTTCTATGACAGAAACAACCCCGAAAAGTCAAGTGATCTTAATGAAAATCACACCATCAGATTTAGCACATCAGAGAACCCTACTATAGAGGTTTCAAGCTCGTATAAACAAAGATGTGGAACTCTGAATTTTTTGCTAAAATAAAGATTACGAATCTGTTTTTTTTTCAGTGGTGATCGTATCCAACAAGTAATCCTAGAAGATATGGAGAGGGATCATTTGAGTGAAAACCAAAATTTATAGCAGCTTATTAAGTGACCGGAAATATTCGAGGGCAGCTAGCTCCCTCCTACGCCCCTTTTCTCCCAAAGGCGTCCGATAAAAATTCTGAATGGCCTTTTTATATGTCTTTGGCGATAACATGACCCCCCATAATCCCCAGGGAAAAGGCTGTAAGCTATGCAATTTGCTGATTGTTGACATTTGATATTTGTTATTGGGAAATATACGAACATTTTGGGGGGTTTATTTTCTGAGGGAGGGTGACATTTGACACATGGAGAATTTTCCATGGGGAAGAAAGTTTTAGGATTGGCAATTTCTAGGGTGAATTTTGCATGGGGTCGATCGAAGGGGATTTTCAGGTATGATTTGAAAAACAGCCGGAAACTAAATTAAAAAAAACAAGTTTTTCCACCGAAAGTAAGGAACAATATTAAAAGTTAAAATAAACATAAATTATTCCATATATGAGGGAGGCTGCCCCATTCAATAGGGGTTGAGGCCCTTTCTCCACCCTCGTTTTGTACGCTAAAGCTCAACTTTTGTCGCAATTCTTTAAGAAAGACTAATAAAACACAAGGCCGTTAAATTTGGATGAGAGGTGTTTTTAAAAACTTTAAGACTTCAGCGTAAAGATTGATGGTTGACAAAAGGGTAAAAGGGGTAAAGCTTAGGTAAATATTTCGCAGTTCGTATTATTGACTTACGACTAAAGTAAACATACCACTCGACGCCATTTTTTATGCTCTTTCCAAATATACTAATTATTTTTGTCGCAAATATATTTTACCCCCATTCCTATATATGCCAATTCAGGGTATACATTTGCACATTAGGGGGTGTTGGTAAAGTTTATTTCTGATGCAAATGAGAGGAAAGTCTAAACTTTACCCCCACACCCCCTAATGTGCAAATATATACCCTGAATTTGTATATATAGGGGTGGGGGTGAAATTCATTTGTGACAAAAATGATTATTAGATTCGGAAAGAGCATAAAAAAAAGGCATCGAGCCTTTTTAGCAAAAAAGGCGTTACTTAACATGCCTTCTGAGGAAGATACATACACCAAGTAACGCAGAAACAAAAAGGGAACAATCTAATGGGTTCCTAGTCATTTGGTGATAATACACTTGTTGCACGTTCAATGAAGAAACTCCCAGGCTCTTTCGAATTTATATTTGGGAGAAGCTAAGAACTGGCTCCGGTGCAGGGGACAGCACCAGGTGTCAGAAAAAAAAGCTCCACTAGCCTCTTAACCTCTGAAGGCAGAGACAAATCAACATCTGAATAAAAAAAAAAACATGTTCTGTGGAATAGTTTACAAGTAATATTAGCAACCAATACCAAGCGTCTGCAGGGTACAAACCTGAGGGAAACGTGAAGTAACTTTTTCTATGGCAGAAACAACCCCGAAAAGTCAAGTGATCTTAATGAAAATCACACCATCAGATTTAACACATCAGAGAACCCTACTTTAGAGGTTTCAAGCTCCTATAAACAAAGATGTGGAACTCTGTATTTTTTGCTAAAATAAAGATTACGAATCTGTTTTTTTTTTTCCAGTGGTGATCGTATCCAACAAGTAATCATAGAAGATATGGAGAGGGATCATTTGAGTGAAAACCAAAATTTATAGCAGATTATTAAGTGACCGGAAATATTGGATGGCAGCTAGCTCCTTCCTACGCTCCTTTTCTCCCAAAGGTGTCCGATAAAAATTCTGAATAGCCTTTTTATTCAACATAGTTGAAAGGTCCAGTAACTATGATTTTGGCGATGAAATGAACCCCCATAATCCCCAGGGAAAAGGCTGTAAGCTATGCAATTTGCTGATTGTTGACATTTGATATTTGTTATTGGGAAATATACGAACATTTTTTTTTTAAGAAAGACTAATAAAACACAAGACCGTTAAATTTGGATGAAAGGTATTTTTAAAAACTTTAAGACTTCAGCGTAAAGATTGATGGTTGACAAAGGGGTAAAAGGGGTAAAGCTTAGGTAAATATTTCGCAGATCGTATTTTTGACTTACGACTAAAGTAAACATACCACTCGACGCCATTTTTTATGCTCTTTCCAAATATAATAATTATTTTTGTCGCAAATAAATTTTACCCCCATTCCTATATATGCCAATTCAGGGTATACATTTGCACATTTGGGGGTGTTGGTAAAGTTTATTTCTGATGCAAATGAGAGGTAAGTCTAAACTTTACCCCCACACCCCCTAATGTGCAAATATATACCCTGAATTTGTATATATAGGGGTGGGGGTGAAATTCATTTGTGACAAATTTGGCAGAAAAGGACATTTTGTAGTACTTAAAATTTCAAATATTTTATCAGTTTACGACATACTGAGTCACATGAAAAACGAAAACTGATAATCCTTAATCTCAAGATTCAATTTTTTTTTAAACATAAATTTTGCAATGAACTATTTTGGAAACTAGAGCACAGGGATGGATTGACCGAAGGAATGGTAAATTAGGGCTCATGACAAAAGATAGATTTTAACAGTGAGTAATCTTAATAGATGTATAAAAGAAAAATAAGATCTGCCCAGGGGAAAATTTTTATTGTTGTGAGCCAATTTAATAAATTATCAAACTGCTGCAAGAAACCAAGAGGACTGTTGCAAGTGAGAAAATAAGGTCTTCAAATTTTTTTTAATTTCTAGGGGTCTCCGTCTCCCTTAAATACGCCGCTGCCTATTCTGTCTGTAAGCTCTTGTAGTCATTTTCTGTTTAGACATCAATTTCGATAGGTTTTTCTTACAAAGTCAATTAGCGCGCTAGCTTACAAATTCCTGCAAAAACATAACGCTAAACATAGACATACTGGAGATTCACCATCGAGATTTTTCTCCAATCAGGCGCGTCTGTCGATGCATATTTGCGGCGTCTTCTTGTTTATGGGCAATCTCATCCATTTTCCGCGATATTCACTGTTTTCTTGGTAATAATTTCTAATAACGTTGTGAAGAGGCAACAAGTTTGGAAAATAAAAACGTGAAAATTCTAACGTTCGGAATAGCCTAGTGAATAAAATAAAAATTTTCTGGAACAAGATTTTTTTCGAATGATTAGGTTTATATCTTTGTATTTAGTGCCAGAGTAGTTTTTTAAGATTTAGGAACTAGTAGTGTTCTATCAGGAGACATTAGATTTATGTAAACCTAGCTTTATGAATCAACTGAGTGACCAGTCTTAACAAATGCATCAACTTTTGAAAATATAGGATGAATGTTCTAATTAATGTACCACTGAAAAAGCTAAGAAATAGACATACCTTTAGAATCAAAATTGGTAAATATTTACCAAATCATATTAGCCTAGCCCATTGAGTTAGGCTACAACTAAAGTGAATTTACCACTCAATGCCTTTTTTATGCTCTTTATGAATATAATAATCATTTTTGTTGGGAATGAATTTTAGCCCTCACCCCTAGGCCCTATATATACCAATTCAGGGTATATATTTGCACATTAGGGGGATAGGGGGAAAGTTTAAACTTACCTCCTATTTACATCAGAAATAAAATTACCCACCCCGCTAATTTGCAAATATATACCCTGAATTGGTATATATAGGGGTGGGGGCTAAAATTCATTTCCTAAAAAATGATTATTATATTTATAAAGAGCATAAAAAAGGCATCAAGTGGTATATCCACTTTAGTTGTAACTCAATAGCATGATTTGGTAAATATTTACCTCAAAATATCACCCTGGATCTACATAACACATTCATTGGCATTAGAAATGAACTTTATCTTTCCCCCTCCTGTAGCCTATGTAAATATTTACATTTTCACATAACTTGTGTAAATAATCATCTTCCAATTAGTACAAGATTTAAAGCTTATTTGGTATATTTGGAAAAACTGAGCTGATGCTTCCAGCTGTCTTAAATAGAATGTTGCCACATTTTATCTAGAGAATAGCAAGATATTTGGAAATTGTGCTTATTAAAAAAACATCTTAGTTTATTCAGGAAATGTATTTTTTTCATTTAAGTTGTTTTTTGATGAGTGCTGTTGTGTTTTTATTCTGTTTGTGTGTACATGGCCATTTTTTGGCTTTAATATACACTTTATCTTATCATTACTGAACTAGGATGAAAGTGAATACATTGCTCAATGCCTTTTTTATGCTCTTTCCAAATTCAATAGTTGTATCTACAGGAAATTGTATTTTGAGCCCTCAAAGGGGCTAAAAGGGCTCAAAACAGCCCATAGAAGCCAAGAAATTTTAAATGTATTTCTAAACAACTGTCTAGGAGAAAAAAGTTAACATTTTTAACTGATTTAGGAATAGTAATTAGGCCCATTATTTTCATTAGTCTTAATAGTGAAATGTCATTTTGAGAAAACATTTGTGTAGCATTTTTTAGAAAGAGCCTAAAAACACTCAAAAATAATGCCCAGCAAAAGATTTATAGGTAGTAGTTACTACTACACAGAAGCAGTCACAGTTGCAAGTAATTGTAGTAAAAAGTGGTTATAGTTGCAAATGGTTACAGTTGCAAGTAGTTATAGTCACAAGAAGTCAAATTTGCAAATAGTTATAGTCAAAATTATTTGCAGTTGCAGTTACAGAAGTCTTATGACTCTTACTATAGAGAACACTAGAACATTGCCTCCAGCTACTGGTTACAACAATAGTAACAATAGGAAGGAAAGAGTTGGTTTGTGACAAATTTAATGAGTAAATATAATTTGGGCTAAGCACTAAACCTATACCAGGATTTTTTTTTCTTACATTTGAACTTTTACATGAGATTTGAACCTTCTTTTGTTTGAATGTGAGTCACCTTTGCCATCTGGCAGGTTCCTGATTATAAGTGGGACTTCCTTTTTGGGTAGGGGAGGGAGGCCAGGGGCTGCTATCTAAACCCTGGCTACATTAGTCTAGAAATGATATTTTTATCACCACATTCACTGATCTTACATGTTTGTGATGATGGTATATTACATGGTGCTCTTGGGAATTCTTGTAGATCAATCCAACAGGGCAGACCATAGGGGTGCTTTTAAATCAAGCTCCAATAGAACTGAAATAAGGTTGGCAGTAACTTTGTTAATCATATCTGAGGTATGGCAATTCTTAAGAATATCCTCACCACAGTGATCCTTCAGCATTTTTGCAGCATCTTTTATATCTTTGTTCAAGAAAAAATTGGCTGCCATGGTCACAACAGTATCACACTTGATATTTCCATTCTTCAGCATTTTTGAAGAAAGCATGACACAGGGTGAAAAACATATTGCATGCACTTTTCACTCATTGGCATCTGGAAAGTGAATTTTGCAAAACTTGAGATGTCCAAGAATATCAAGTTTGTAAGCCAGATAAAATCTCATTTATTAAATAGCAGATTTTTTACTAAATCATGCAAGAAAGTAGGGAATGATCAGAAATACCTCCTTTTATGTTGTAATTCACAACAGCTTTCAAAAGAAACATTTAAAAAGTTTGTCTGTGCTGAAAACACACATTTTTTTTTTATTTCTGAATGAATACCAATCATCTAAAAAAGGTATTCATTTTCTATTTTAGGATAAGTTCCACAAGTTCAAGTAGTTGATAAAAGTAACTTATTCATGTAAAAGAACAAAAGAGATAGCTTGGAGATAGTACACAAAATGTATTTTCTTCTGTAATAATTGTGGAACCTTTGTACATGATGCAAAGAAATAACTAGATTTTTATAAAAGGGAAAAAATTTTGTTTGTAACTAAATGTTTTTTTTTTCTTAAGGTGAATTATGGAAAACTTTTAAATTACCAAGAACAGTGAAAATGACAATTAGTCATTTGAATTGATTAAGAAGAAACTTCAACTGCTATGCATATCTTCAAAAATTGAGAATTTAATTTTTTTAATGAACAAGACCTGCTTATGCAGTTTGCAGTCGAAGGAGTTGCCAAATTAAAAAAAAAGAAGTAAAATGTCTGACAAATTGGCAAAAAAATGAACAATACCAAGCAGCTTAAGAAGGTGTTACTTTCCTTTTAAGGTGTATTTGTCTTTGGAAATTGACAGATTGTTAATGATTATATTTTTCACAGATAAAAATTATTTGTCAAGTTATCTAATTGGTTTTGCCTATTTATTTTCATGGTCCAATATGGCAACCCTAGCAAAAAATGATAGTGTCTTAAAAACTTCATAATTTAAAAACAACCAATAGAAAAATCCTTTAATTTTCATATTCAAATAGACCTAAGATGGATTCAGTAGGGAATAGGGCTTTTACTTTTATAACCTTGGTAGTTTAAACCTTCTACTAGGCTGCAGTAAGAAAGAAGTTTAGAAAATGCTGACATACACCACATTGAATTGTTGTGTTTAGCAATTTGAAAATTTCTCAACTGCCATATAAGCAACATTGCCATCTAATTCTACATTGCTAAAAACAGATGTCATTACTGAACCATCTATCAGCACCTCCAAAATCTAGTAATATTTAATTGTTTAGCTAAAGCCTAATTTTCATCAGGTACCTTATAGACAAAGTTCCAATTGGAAACCCAGTTTTCACATGATTTTTTTTTGGAAAAAAAGCATTTTCTTGTATTTTGATAGGTTGATTAGTCTTCTATCCTCTCTTTTAAATACCAAATGTAAGCAGGACTTAAAACATACTAAGACAAGACTTTGTATTCTTGTTACAGGTAGTGTGCCTATATCAGATAATATAATCCAAGCTACTAAATTAATATTCTGTAGAAGCTTTGCAGACTTGGCATGCTCCTATTCCTAATTTTACATCAAACTAAAAAATGAACTAAACTTAATTTTCTGTGAAGTTTTGTGTGAAACATCTTACATTGAAATTTGTCAAGGAGGAGGGAATTATAGTGGAAATATTTAATATGCATTTTGAATTTTAACTCTTTACATTCAGTAAATAGAGAGCTTAATGGAGTCTGCAGATCATGAGGTCTAGACTGAATTCACCATCCTTGGACTAGTACAAAATAGATAAAAATATGCTCTTTGCAATTTATATGAACTGCAGTGTATCTATCTCTTCTCCATCTAGAAAATATTTTTGTTTCTGCATTTTTTAGGCCTACTCTATAAAAATGCCATCTCCTCTTTTACTATTTTTATAAGCTTTGCTAATTCTTGGTATTTGATGTGAAGGGAGACTTTTGATCATACCTTGAAGTTAGTAATAAGGTGAGTGCTTTTTAGGCTTTAGTGAAATAGTTACTGATGAGTAGACTCGGATAATTATGAACAGTACTAGTATTTTACCTTATCTCTCTGGCAGTATTTGAAAAAAGTTAAATTAAGTAACAATGCTTGTGCAAACTAATGTCAAATTTGAATTAAAGATCTTTGGAGGCATTAGTTATTTTTGAAGAAAGTGTGGCACACTTAGCTTACAGTTGAATTTCATTTTTAAGGATAAAATTCAATCTAGTACCCTAAAATATAACATTTTGTATTGTAGTTTTGTTTTTGCAATTTGTTCAGTATGAAAATAGACTTTAGAGACTCCTAAAAACCTCATGGTTCATGTGTTATTTTAAGTTAATCTCAACTTAAACCATGTGCTATTTTGGAAACCTCTCTTATGTTTAGAGAAAGTAATGAAAACCTGGTATGACCTCTGTATTAAACGGAAAGTGAAAGGCTGCTCATTTGATATCAAAAGGGCTTATGTATTGAGTAGTAAGTGCATTAAGATCTTGGTCAATACTTAATGCTTCCAATTTTTTTGCAAGTAGCAAGGAAGTCCCAATTATTTTACTACTCCCACTTGTGGTAAAATATAGCGCCTTTGAAAAGACTAGTCCTTGTCTGGATTAAGAAGAACATAACTTTGTCTGTCAAGATGTGAAACTCTGTCTAGTGCTTTTACTTGATCAAGCAATGAGACCTCCCTTAATATTTACAAAAATTAACAAAAGTAGGGAAACAATGTTGTTATAAAAACAAAATAATAAAACAATGATGATGAGATGGTGCAAAAACAAGGAACATTAAATTACCAAAGTTTCTTTGCTGATTGTTTGTTCGTGGATTCATACCAATTGAATTCCAACACCAAGCTGAGAACAAATCCCTTCAATATGTTTTTAAAAAAAATTGTTTGCAGCCATTGCTAGTTTTTATATCTCTAATAGTGTCAAGTTTCAGGTATATGTTTCCAAAGCATTCAAAGTTTCTTGTTCTTAGTTGTACTCTTCTCTCTTATTTGAATCATTTTGTCCCAGATTCTCAATCCTTGACTTTAAGTCAGCTGACTGATGAGTTCATATGCCATGTTGAAAATCTTGAGTCTCTATCTTTTGCATGTTGTCAAAACAACATTTCCCTTTTCCTTAGCATTCTTCCGTGAATATATTTTTTGTCTGTTGATGTGTATTATGCAGAAGAAGCTAATCTTTTAGTTTTTGATGTGCGTGTGTCATAGACTCACCATCATGGAAATAGCTTTTTTTATTTCCACCCTTTAAAATATATTGTTCTTGCTGCTTTAGGAAAAGCAGAATTTTGTTTCTTTTTTTTTATTAGGTGGGCTGATGTAGCATGATACTATATTTTATGGAAACCTTATTACAAAGTTATGAAAAAGGCACTCACAGGGAACAACAAAAGGGACAACTGCTATGGTGATTCAAAAGATGGTATGGGAAGTTTTGTGTCAAACTAAGGTTTCAGCCTGCATCTTTGGAGTTGCTAAGCTCTATTGATTAGTTTAATACATTTTTCCATATCTTTTTTGGCTCTCAAAATGTTTTTAGTTTCTTTTTTCTCTGAAATGAGCTATCATCCCTTTTCTTGTTTGCAAAAAAAGGTTGGAAATTTAAGTTTTTGACACCTAAACTGTTTTTACAACGGTTCTGATGCCCTTCGTAACCGTTTCTTATAAGAAAAAACCTACAGAAATATTAAGAACGTAGAGACGTATAGGGGGCAATTGCAACCAATTCAAGGGTTTGTAAAATTTATTAATTCTAACATAGTTTCTTTGAAATTGTTGTAGCTAAACTGTTCTACCTGGAACACCAAGAGACAGTTAGAGTTGAAGCTGTTACCACACACAGTTGACATTGAAATACATTGAGGGAAGGAACCAGAAAAATATATTTGATCCATATCTTATATGGCAGGAGGTTTTCCCTTGTTGTAGCTTGAGTAAAAAACAAGTAGGAACTCAATTTGTGCTGAGAGGTCTGATCAGAAATTTCTAATCCATCTCATCATCATTTCCAAAAAGGTTATTTTTTTCCTTTTATTTCTAGAAAACATTTGCTGGACAGACGCTCTTCTTATTGCAAAAACTTGCCTGTGAAATAATGGAAAACTGTGTCAATTTCAACCAGAGTGAGTTAGCGTCAGCCATCTCTAGAGTTGATAGGAAAATTATACTTGATTCTATTGGTCGAGAGTCAGTTGAACATATTCTCAACTCAGTAGAAATGAAAGATTTATTTAAACTTTTCTTGAATTGTAGCCATAATTCACAAAATCATTATTTAGATTTTTATGAACGTGCAAAAAATCTGGATGTAAGTTTGAATGCAGTAGAGTTGAAAATACTTTACAGTCAGTTTCTTGACCACAATCTTCCAAAAACAAAGAAAATTAATGTTGCAACTTTGAACAGAGAAAAAAGGTTTAAGATAAGAAGCTACATGAGAAGTCCTGAGCCTAGCAAAGTTGAAGAAGTGAGGATCATACTTGAAGATGTTATCCAACGTGTTTTTGATGTATTAGATGAGGTAAGTACTACAATATTATTCATCTACAAAGTTCATATCTTTAACTCTGAGATATTTGACCTTTGTCAGGTAAAATCCTATAACAAAAAAAATAGGGTGCTTTTCTAAAGACTGCTGAAAAGTATTGGGATATTCTGTGTTCTTTGAGGTCTGATGGTAATTACTAAGGTTTTAGACATTTCTTACTTGAGCAATGAGGGGCAAGGAAGGAGGTTCGATTTTGAGAGAGCAGGTCTAGAGGATCCTGCTCCCCAAATAATATTTGGGCAGAAAATGTAATTTTTTGTAGTTATTGAACCTTCTTCTTCCATGAACAACTGTCATTGTCATTGTTACCAACACCGTCAACTCGAACATCAGCAATATTATAATTTTTGAGGTCATTAGTTTTCTGTCCACACTGCTAATTGTCATTTTGTTGTTTTGTACATCATTTTTGTCATCTTAAACATCATTAAAGACATCTTTGGTATTGTTATCATCATGGTCACCATCTAATACCCTTTGAAATGTCCCTACAAAGTTTAAATTCCCTATACCCTCCCTCTTGTCACATAATGTTTCCCATGATCAGGGGCTCCAAGACTCAAAACTGGAACCCCATGGGAAAAATTGTTCATTGGTCCTTTGCATATTCTATTTTTCTTCTTTTCCTTTTCCCTTATACAGTCGACTCTCGTTAACTCGAAATTCATGGGTCCACGATTTTTCTTCGAGTTATATGTAGTTCGACTTGCGCATAATTCGGGCTATATTGGTAATTCTACATAAAATTTGACTTATAAAGGTAACGAGTTATAAAGGTAATCCAAATGAAAATTCGAATTGCAGAGGTACGAAATTGCTAAATTTACTCCCTACGGCCACTGCAAAGTTAAGAATAGCTT
>JAPEVW010000030.1:2943730-2963730 GCA_027921565.1 Artemia sinica | reverse complement strand
AGTCTTTGTTAAGGTAAGCCCAGACACACTGTTAAAGCAGCGTATCAACGTGTAAAAATCACCGTTTAAAAACGTCACATCTCAAGGATGAAATATTTAAATTCAGAATGGAGTGTGTTATAGAACCGTTTGTGCTATGCACTGTAGAAATGAGCTCAAGCACCCTTGAATTGCTTGCAATTGCCTCCTATACGTCTCTACATTCTTAATATTTCTATAGGTATTTTCTTTTAAGAAACGGTTATGAAGGGGCCAGCTATAAAAATTTTCTGGCTGGAAAAACCAAAGGAAACCAGTAAACAAAATGTTTCTCAAGGCTAATGAATCGTTTTTACAGTCTGTCACAGGGAGACCGTTTTTCTACTATAACGAATTTTTGGGGGTGTAGGGGGCAGTTTTTTTTTTCAATGAAAATAACAAAATAAAACATTTTCAATAAAATACGGTACTTGTATGATATACACCCTACCTAATGTTTTTCTAATATGTTTCTCTGACACTCAATCCTAATGGAATATACCAAAGTGAGATGAAAATATAATACTTTAGAAACAAATTTGGGCTATATATTTGCACATTAAGGGGAGGGGGAGGTGAAGCATAGCGGGTCTGCATGCCTAATGTGTTAGGTACAATTATTCTGCATATTATGTTGTAAGAATTATTTTCTAACTTCACACTGTCCAAATACTTTACCCCCATCTCCAATGTCCAAATATATAGCCCAAATTATATATTTTCTATCTATTCTGTCACTTCTCTTTGCCTTGTCTTACGCTAAGCTGAAAGAAACTAACGAAAAAAACCGGTTCTATAATGCGTCAATGAATGAAAAACTTAAGCGGTAGGGCGTTTATCATACAAGTATCGAAAATACCAAAAAAAGGTATTTTCAGAGTCTAGGGTGAGGGGCTTATGCCCATCCCCCCATTCCTGCCACGGTTTTCACGGCGTGTCTGAAATTGCCATTAGAGACCAAAGACAATACATCTTTCTAAAGGATTTTCATGCTTTTCATAACTGAAAAGCAGAACGGCATCAAGGTGTAAGAATATGCTTATTAAGATTTGCACTAAAAAATATACATATACAACTATAAAAAAATATACAACTTTAACTTTGTATCGTCGAAATATTCAACTAATCAAACAGTTCGTGGTACTGAAATGTAAGTAATGAGCGATGTGGTTCAATAGTAACTGAAGCTCTAAAAAACGGAATTTTGATATCAATATGTATATAAGATCCGATATATTCCGAATATATAAGATCCATTAAGTTTAGTGTTACCCATCATAGACTACAAGCCTAAGAAAAAAGACCTGATTTTCGAAAAAGGGGGAAACGCCACCTAAGGACAAAGAATCTTAATGAAAATCACACAATCAGAGTATCAGAGAACCCCACTGTAGAGGTTTCAAGCTCTTATCTGAAAAAAAATGTGGAGTTTTGTATTTTTGCCAGAAGAAAGATCATGGAAGCATGTTTATTTGTTTGTTTTTCCCAGGGGTGATCGTATCGAACCAATGGTCCAAGAAAACTGGGAAAGGCCTCACTTGAACCAAAATTAAAAGTTCAAGTGTCCTTTTTAAATAACCAAAAAGACTGGAGGGTCACTAACTCCCCTTCCACACCTCTTTTCTCCAAAATCAGCCGATAAAAATTATGAGATAGCCATTTTATTCAGGATAGTTGAAAGGTCCAACAACTATGCCTTTGGCGATAACATGACCCCCTTCCCCCACAGCCCTTTCTGGAAGGTCTTAAAGTTATAAAATTTGTCCATTGTTCATGTACAGTATTTGTTATTGGGAAGTATGCATACATTTTTTGGATGTGGGGAAGATTTCCTGCTGGGGAAATTTTCCATGGGGAGATAAGTTTCCCGAGTAATGAACTTTTCAGGGGAAATTTTACAGTGGGGGGATTTGCCAGAATTTCTATACGAAATTCTTTTTGTCTTACTTCCTCTTCGCAGACTCAATTTTAAGTTTAGAAATGTTAATGGTAATTGCCCAGGGTAAATTTTCACCGGAATTGAATTATCTAGAGAATCTTTTCGTGTGGGGGGGGGGGTCTGTGGAGGTGGAGCCAGATTTTCCAGCATTATTTAAAAAACAATCAGAAATTAAGCAAAATAAAACAAGTTTTTCAACTGAAAGTAAGGAACAACATTAAAACTTAAAAAGAACAGAAATAATTACGTATATGAGGGGTGTTATCCCCTCCCTCCTCAATACCTTGCTCTTTGCGCAAAGTTTGAATTTTGTTCCAGTTCTTTAAGAACGACTCCTAAAACGCAAGGATTGTTTATTTACTACAATAAGAAGCTTTTTTGGAAGCATTGAAAAACTTTAGCGTGAAGAGCGAGGTATTGAGGAGGGGAAAACCCCCTCATATACGTAATAATTTCTGTTCGTTTTAGGTTTTAATGTTGCTCCTTACTTTCAGTTGAAAAACTTCACTTTTTCTTTCAATAAAAACAAGAAACACCTTTCAATAAAAAGTTATTTCCTTTTTTATTATCCTTATTATTATTACAACATCCGTATTATTATTGAAAAAATGCTTTAGGATAAATTTAATATACGTAGTTAAAGTCCAGAGTGACAAGATAGGTTCACTTCCGCTTAAAGAAAAAAAAACAACAAATGAATTCTAATAAAAATAATTTCTGAGCAAACCCTGAAAGATCATCTCAAGAATCAGCACAGTTCTTCTTTTTTTCTGTCTTTTTTGACATTCTTTTTTTATCTTTTCTTTCTAAATGTGCTATCTTGTTTAAAAACAAAACGTACTATTTTGTTTAAAAAAGATAAAAAATGATGCCTGTTTAAACTTTAGCTTTAAACAAAAAATGTGAAAACATCGAATTTTGAGTTGACAAATGGTATTTTTGCTCTGGCAGTGCTGTGGCTAGAGGAGGACATTGATGGATGGATGTCATGTCAATTTTCTATAATTAGCGAAATAATGCTATACTTTATTTTGTAATAGCGAAAATTTGGGTACATCAAGGTGCAATTCTTAAATACTTAAAAATTTTGCATGATTTTTTTTTTTTTTTCTTAAAATTGTTGACTTGGAACGTATGTCATTGTCTATTCCAATTTTAAGATATTGTAATCAATAAAGCATTTCGAGGTGTGTTTCTTTAATATATCTTGAACTATTGTCATTATTTTTTATAAACTATATTTTGTGATCAAGTATTTATCGCTTTCAGGAGGTGATTATAATAGTTTAAGTATTGAGTTATTCAACCAGTTCCTTTTTTTCTTTACATTAAGCGTCTTGCTTCTTAACGTGTCTTTATTTAGGTATATCGAAGGCAGTTTATCCCTGAAGTTAGAAGACACATCAACATCTAACTCTGCACAGCTCCTAACCTACTAGTCTAACTAATTGCCTTTTTGACTTTTTGGAATGTTGAAGTATTTCTTGTGACAACAGTCCGGTGAGAGCTAGAAGTAAAATCATAAGTGTTGTTCTTTGTAGTTTGTTTCTCATTTCTAAGAAATGTGTCTTTAACACAGGTCAAAACTGGATTCTGGGCTTCTTCTCGGCGAACAAATGATTCTGGTTTTATTGAACAATTTGAATGTTTGATTACGAATCGTTAATCTCCAGGAGATTTTGATAACTTTAAATGTGCAATATGTGTTGACAGTCATTGGTTGAGGGCTTACATAGATTGTTCATTCTTGTGTGATCTAATTCTAATGTATTTTCTACAATTTCCCAATTATTATAACGTTGTTACGTTCTTATTGCTAATTTATCTATTAGACTGAAGTGTAAGTTTGTTTTACTCTGCTCGACGTTAAATTTGGCAATTGTAGTCAATTTTTATTTGCCAGTTTAAAAAAAAATTTAATAGGAGATGTGAAATTTTTCTTATTCTAAATAAAGTAAGTTAAAGTTTAGATGGCGAGAGTGAATAATATTGCATCTTGTACCAAAATCACGAGTATACACGATTAAAAATTACAGGTTGTGAGTGGAAAGAGGGACCTGCGCTGTAACCAGTGGCTCTCCGGAGGCTAAATAACTGCAAGCAATAATTTTTTTTGGGTGGGGGAGGGTGTGAGGCAGAGGTATTTGGCTTTCAAAAAAGGATTCAACTAGTGTTTCCAAAAATCGGTTCTGAAATATTTTCTGTAAAAGAATAGTGATCACAATTTTTGTCTCTTTAGAGGAAGCATTTTCTGAAATATTGGCACTAAAAGCGACAAAAATCTTTCTTTGTTAACCTTTATTCTCTATTCTCTAGGGAGCAGAGGGTTCTTGTTTGCATTAAAGCATTTATATCCTAAAATATTTCAACAACACTAGCAACCAAACATCGTTCCAAAGCTTCATACTTTTTATTGCTACTTTAAAAAGATTAGGAAATGTCCTGATCTTCAGTAACTGTGCGCGTTCTGTTGAATCCGTCCTAATTGTTATTTTATTTTCTTTCTTTTGCTTTTTACCCTTTCGCGTTTCTTTGTTTGATATAGTTGATTGTTCTCCTGCAAGGAATTTGTTGGTGTATTAAATTAGAATGCAATAAAGCAGTTTGGTTTCCTTCAGCTCTTACTTTTCGAGTAGCTTTCTTAAATAAAATCCTAATTTAACCTGTTACCAGTGCTTCAATATTATAGTATATATTTATTCATATTAGTCTAGTATAAAACAATTTTCGTAACAAATAGGAATGGGGTAAACAAGATAAAGTTTGGAAAAGCTCACCAATCTGTATATATTGAAACTTAACTAGTTTGGTCTAAACCAAAATGGTCTCCTTGTTGAATATTTCTAAAGCTTCACAAAGGATATCTTGATCGATCCGGTAGTTTGTGTGGCAAGTGCAGTTAAGAACATCATCTGTTAACTGTGACTCTTGATTGGAGTTCGGATACACTTGATACTTCCTGTTTGTCAGGCAGCGATCGAACACTAAAACTCTGTCAGGATTCAAAACTCGTCTGATTGGGTAGAAGCATTTGTCAAATAGTGCTTTGAATGCTGGAGAGCTTCGACGTAAATATGGGAAGGGCTTTTTTAGGAACGTCGATTCAAAGTAGCTTATCATTTCAATGTGGCTGGCATAAATCACTATTTCGGCCTAAATCAAGAAAACCTTAATTAAATAAGCTAGTATCATTTTTAGACAGATTCTATCTGTGTTGTATGTATACATCTTCAAATAAATTGTGCTTAATTGGTTCTTTGGCCATTTTTGGGACAAAACTATATCAGTGCATCGCCAGGAAATGTTGAAAAGATAAGGGGTAGATGCAATCAATTGTAACTGAAATGAAATATTTCCTTTTGCTCCAAGGTCTCAAATTGTCAGATTTACTTGCCCCAACACTTGGGAAAAGTGAAAAGGCACTATTTTACGAACTTATTACTGGAAAATTGATTTTAATTATATTAAAATCAGTACATCAAGATAGATCGGAATCCTGACGGAGCTCATTGAGTTTTAAGGGTAATTGAAGAAATCATATATTGGAACTACCTAGAGAATCGCCAACACATTTGAATGATAACGTTTGGTGGAAAAAATGGAATAAATTAAGGGTCAAAAAAAAAAAAACGGTAAACTAACACACATTATTTTTCAGAGCAATTTTTTATTGTCTTTTTAATTGCAAGTCCATAAGGGGCAGGTAAATCATTATGAAAAACATATGTAGGGTACAAAATCTTGTCAATATCCTGTCAACATTATTAAAGCTTTAAGATGGATAAATACCATATAATTTAAGGAAATGTTTTAGTTCTTTTGTTGTTTTTTTCTTATTGTAGGTTTGTGGTGTATTTTTTTTAAGAGATGCATCTCATTGTATCTAAATGTTAAAGATTTAAATTAAAACTCTTTTAATCAGAATGGATCATAAGCTATGATACTTGTTTCTTGTTGTGTTCTTTTAAGACCCTTTAGCAGTTCCTAATTCAGTATTTTAAATATTTTTTTTTTAATAAAATTTCATCGCCAAAAGTACTAAAAGTTTCAGCAATTTACACTATAAGGATATTTTGCTTATAATTATGAATTTAGAGTGAAGTATGAAAAGAAACGAAAGAACTATAATACTGAGTGCTGAATTCTAAGGATAAAAGAAGAGCAAAAGAAAGCTTTGAAATATGATTTTAACATATACAAATAAAGTCTTGACTCTGTGAAAAAATAAAACCTTTCTATTCATGATACCAAATCTCAAAATAACACTTATGCACCTTTTTTAGACGTCATATCTGAAGTTACAAGAGATATGCTCCCACCCTAAAGGAATTAAGTTTTAATTACCAAACATAAAGTTTGTTACTCTTTGCTTCTCAATCTGAAATGTGATTTGGCAAAAAATTGCTGGCACAATTCAACAACACCAAGAACCGTTGTTGGTTAGATTTATCTGTAAATTTTGAGCATGAGGCTAAAAATATCGAAGAGTGAGAAGTAAAGACTTACAAATCTTGTCACTTGATAAACGATAGTTGACTCATTTTGATCTCTGTGATTTTCCTTTTATGTCTATACGTATTTTGAACCCTTGTATTACGCTTAAATTCTTGACCTATGCTGTATGTCTCTGCAAACCTCAACCAAATATTTTCATGAATCAGTAACATTTTGGGTTTCTGCTCATCTGCAAAATCGCTCCAAAACAATTGTTTTTTTACAAAACATCCAATATTTTTTTTTAGTTCTCAATTCCATGTTGTTTCACAAGAATTGTGTAAATAACGACGAAGACCCCACTGCCTTTCCATTATACAAAATAACAAAGGGCAATATAATGAGGAATTATTTTTTTTAACTAAACGGTGAAATTATATATAGTTTTCGTCTCAAATTCTAACACAATTTCCACAAATAAATGTCATCAACCTACAAACCTTCAACTAAACCAATCAAGAGTTTTAAAATGATCACTTAGCCAACTACCGTCAATGCTACTATACTGAGATAGAGTTGTAAATAGGCATTTTCTGAATTTAATATTGTAAACTGAATTCTTCTTTCTTCTTATGATGCTGCTTAAAAGAAATCTAATAACTTCTTTAATAGTTGTATGTGGGATGCTTCTACAGAAAAGCAAAAAAAAAGTTGAAATATTAAATTTTTGTTACCTTATTTTTAATTATTTGAGTGTCACTGACGGCCAGTGCATTGAGAAGGTTCAATAGAATAATGGTAACCAGGAAAACAAAAAAGAGAAATACGCCTTTGGATACGAATGGCTTTTCTTCGAAATTCAGATCCCCGTAATCCAGTTCTCCGGTCATCATTACGTAACATTTCATTATAGACCTGTAATAAGAAAAAATCCTACCGTTTATTCAGACAGTTAGAGACGGCTTACTTTCACTTCTTGTATTAGAATAATTATTACTGTTTCATTCTAACTCAAAAATAAGAATTCTTCAAAACCCTGACCAAGCAAATGTAAGGCCTATTTCAGACAGAATAACAGCTATTTGCGTAAATATTATAGCTGCTTTTTACAGCCATGCCATTTTGATACCTATTCTTTTTCTTTTGTTTATGGATATTCGTTCTAAAAAAGATTTGGTTCATTTTATCGTGTTCAAAACGAAAGGGTGTGTCTGAAACTTTCTCCAAAAACGAGTTAAAAACCGAGAAAAAATCTATTAAATTAAGATCGACTGGTTGCATTTATAGGCATACATATTTCATTGGGGGGAGGGGAGGAATGACTATAAATGGGACAAAATAGTTTTCAACACCTCCAGCTACAGGAGTACTTTTACGTGTATGTTATGCACCAAAATGAAGCCACATTATTTAAACACACACTCGTTTAAGTTAAGACTGTTTTTCGTTTAAGTACTCCAACGAAAAAACTGCTTGAAAAAGCTGAAAAAATGAAATTTAAAAGCATGAAGTAATATAAAAATGTCCTTTGGCTGGGGGCATGGCGATCTGCACCTTTGATTTTAGCTGGATATGAGAAAACGAACACTTAGCAACTTTTACAGGGTTGTCATAGAGAGAAAACAAAATAAACAGCCCATACCTTTACTATTTGTCGCTTGCGTAGTCTACATCTTAGAAAGTTGAACTGATCGGCGTAGGATCAAATACTTATATTGCTGGCACATGCAGTAATCGTATTAAATTCATGTTTATTTGTTTTTTTTTCTCTTTTTTTAAATATATATATTCATATAGTTTAATTTGTTGAAAAAAGTAAAAGACATTAATGCAGAATTTAAATGTGATACTTGTTTTACTTCTCGAAACATTTTAGTAGGCTTATGTTTTACTAAAAAATGTATACTTATGTACTTAATCCACTTTAATTCTCTTTTAATTAAAAGTTTACTTTGGTATAATTTTTTCAATATTTCGAAAAATGGGGCCCTTTGGACTAATCAAGGAGGGGGAAAACCTAGTGTATGTGTTTGCTTAAGCACTGTTATTTTGCTGTTTACGTGATATGATATAATTTCCAAGGACAACTGCCGGGCCATGGCAACAAACAAAATTATAACGGCAGTTGAAAAATAAATGAACACCTAATCGAAAAATAGATTTAAACTAGAACTACCCTTTGATGCCCTGAAAGTTTCAATGCTATTTCTGCTACTAGCAAAACACTAAGGCAATAAGCCACCTGAGGCCAACACAGTTACGCACGCTCCTTCTCCACCCCCAATATATTCAAAGCCTCCCTCTTTATACCCTCCCAAGAAGTTCCAATTTCCCTTAAACCTTTGTTCTCGACATCCCGGCATCCCATTCGGGGATGATCTGCTTCTTATTTGGCCCTAGATGGCTGGCCGAAAATTCGATCTTTGGCAATCTGATATCCTTCATCCGCAGAACATGTTCAAGCCATCTCAATCTTTCTCTCATTAGAGCCATAGAAAGTGGTATTGAATCACATTTTTCGTACAGCTTACTGTTTAAGATACGGTCAGTCAGTCAGGTAAATCCTCCTCCGTCTTTTGGGGCGCACACGCTTCAGAATCATCATATTTGACCACTGTCATCACTGTAGCTTCCAGCATTCTAATCTTGGTTCGCTGACTTACCTTCCTATTCTTCGAAACTTATTTTAACTTAGAAAATACACCCTGGGCCTATTCAACTTTTCAAATCTTCACTGCACCCACCGTCTTTACTAATGATACAACCTAGGTAAGTAGTATTACGGTAGTATCTCTGTAAAATATTACTGACAACATTTTTGCAACTGACAATATTTTTGAACTTAGAAAACACACCCTGGGCTTATTCAACTTTTCAAATCTTCACTGCACCCACCGTCTTTACTTATGATACAACCTAGGTAAGTAGTATCACGGAAGTATGTCTGTAAAATATTACTGACAACATTTTTGCAACTGACAATATTTTTGGATTTCGCCTCATTATCCAGCAATTTGAAAGGTATGACTTGCCCCTGATTCTGATATTTCTGGACTTCATTGCCGCCGTCGACTCGATCACTCGCCAAAAACTTTGGAAAATTCTAGAAAATGACTTTTCATATCTTCACTACAGCCACCGTCTTTACTAATGGTACCAAATAGGTAAGTGAAAACCAAGCACAGTGGGATCAGGTCGACAGTTTCACGTACCTTGGCTCCCAGCTTTGTATTGATAGATCTTTAGACGCCAATATTCAGTAGTGATTGCAAAAAGCATAGACGGTCTTTGCTTCCCTCAGAAAATCATTGTGGAACTGGTGTGAAATTGGCAAAACCTGGATATATCAGATCTTGCACCTGTGTGTGTGAGGGGAGGGGTCAGAGAGTTCGGACACAGATGTAAAAAACAATAGCTCCCGCTTGGAGAGAAGCTGGCAGCATATCGCAGTACATGGTACAAACAAGTCTCGAAGATCCTCGATGCCGGGCAGGGTGGAAACGCCTGATTCCCGCAACTAGTACAAAGTAAGTACCTAGGTAAGTAAGGATGTCCACTTGATCGATCTTCTCGTGACCCAACATACCCTTTTCAACTTTTCACCTTCACTTATTTCCAGTCTTAGTGACTTAGTCTACTTAAAATTAACTTTCAGACCGATTATTACACCTTAAACTCTCAAAATCTCCAAAGATTCATTCATTTTGCAAATATTTTCATCTAGGATGCTCAAATTGCTCCAATTTTCAATGGACATCACACTTACCCTAAGGATTCTTTTCAGTCGCCTAATAGTGTAGTAAATTTCTATCCCAGTCACACTCATCAAACACTTTCAAGCATTCTAACCCTGGTCTTATCTATGAATGCTCGCAAAAATGTTTTCCATATGGTCTATGAAGATAGGGTACGTTATGAAAAGTAGTTCGAGCATACAATTAAAAATGCACCTGCAAAGAGGTGGTGAGAGTTGACAAGGAGGCTGTTCCATCCTCTAAATTTAGTATTGCTCTGTCATTTGTTGTAAAGGTAAGAACCTACTTGCTAGTTAGCTAAAGTCAGAAACTTTAACAAAAAAATTTTCAAGGCTTTTCCCCTAACTAAACGCTCCATGTTAATGGGCAGTCTCAACCTGATGAGGTGGGTGTAGCCCACCCAAGGGACTCTCAGTATCTAGGTAAGTCCTAGCTCTGATTAGATCCCGGGCCTAGGGTCGGTTGGGCCTGCAACCCTCCAACTGAAAATTTTACCACAACGAAAAACGATGATACTGCCTCGGATGACACACCCCTTTTTTTACCTTCCACGACCCCAGCATGTCCCTGGACCGATTTTAGACCATCGAATGAACCTTCTTGAACAAAGTGGAATACACCTGGCCAGCTGGAACGTACTCACACACAACTTCCCTGTAGCTAAATCAATGCTTGCCTTCGAGCTAAAACGCTTTAATGTAGCTGTTGTTGGGCTTACGGAAACCCGTCTTGTCGGAAGAGAGTCTGAGGATGTTGGTGAAGGATATCACCTGATCTGGTCTGATGACCCAAAAAGCAAGACAAATGGTGTAGGCCTTGTGCTCAACACCAGAGCCAAGAGATCCCTTCTCTCGTATAAACAAATATCAGATAGAATATTGATGGCCCAGCTTCAGCACAAGCATGGAAAGTGGACAATTATTATATGTTATGCTCCCACGAATCCGAGTCCTGCAGAAGTGAAGGATAAATTCCACGCAGAGCTCTCAGCAACCCTGTCTAAAGTACCACCCCATGACATTGTCACTCTACTGGGAGACCTTAACGCGACGGTAAATGACAGGGAGGGCATCTGGAGAAATGTTCTCGGCCCTGTGACTCCGGATCCACTGAATGACAACGGACAAAGAATCCTCCAGCTCTGCGATATGCATAATCTGGTCATATAAAATACGCTCTTTCAGATACGAGATATACACAAATATACTTGGTATAGTAACGACGGCCTGACAAAGAAGATGACTGATTATGTTATGATCTCGGGTCGCTGGCGCTCGTCAATAACAAATTGCCGGAAATATAGGTCGTCCGAGCTTGGAAACACAGACCATAGGATGGTAGTCGCCACGCTGAGTCTACGCCTGAGAGCGCAACGACAAGAAAAACGGCCTCCCAAGTTCAATCTGAGTAGTCTGGCTACATCTGAGATGCAACAGAAGTGTACTCTCGATATCTCTAACCGGTTTAGCTGCCTCCAAGTTCTGGACGACCCTGAAGTAGCATGGAAGTCTTTCAAAGATAACATACTCGATTCTGCTGGTAATACCATTGGCTGCAGCCATGGGCGTAGGCAGCATTAGGCAGCATATTGTCTAGGGGGGGGGGGCAGTCGATAGTGTGATGGAGTTTTATCAACTGCTTTTTCCAAATCATCTGCTTTTTCAGCCATATCTAATGTAAATTTGAAGGTCTAGGGGGGCAGCTGCCCCCCCTCCCTACGTCCATGGCTGCAGCAGACCCAAGAATAAACCCTGGATATTCCAGGGGACTCTGTCCGTGATCGAGCTGCGCCGGAAGGCCCGCTTAGCAACGAATATGCCAGAATACATATGACTCAATGGCCTGTGCAATAGCCTACTGCACAGAGATAGGAAGACCTTTGTCGACAAGAAAGCCAGTGATCTTGAAGATGCTACAAGGAAAGGAGACACGTGTTCCCTGTACAAACACCTCCACGAGCTGACGGAAGGGAAGGCTTCCACCGTGAGCTGTGTTTTGCCTGTTGACGGCAGCATGCTGGATGACGATGCAGGCCAACTCTCCGCCTCGAGCAATCACTTCTCAAAGTTTCTGAACGCCGAGGCAGTTGCTTATCCCGACCCAGATCTGATTCAAACAGCTATGGCCACACCTGAAGGCTACTTCCGACCTCGTATCACAACTGTTTACTACGTCTGAGATTCGAAATGCTGTAAAACGGTTAAATAACAATCGAGCCCCTGGTGTCTGTGGTATTTTTGCAGAACTCCTCAATTATGGGGGTGCTACGATGATTTTGTGGCTCCAGCTAATCTTCTAAGCTGTATGGACACGAAAAGTATACCGAGCGACTGGCGTGCTGGCATCATACTGCCGCTCTGGAAACGCAAGGGTAGCCGTCAAATCGGATCCAATTATCGTGGAATCACGCTTCTCTGTGTTCCTGGTAGACTGTTCGCCATGTCACTCCTGGACAGGTGCTCCACCTTTTTACGTGGAAAAAGAAGAGTTCAGCAAGCCGGGCTCATGCCCGGCAGGTTGACGACGGAGCAAATTTTCACTATGCGCCAGTTGATCGAGAAGACGCGAGAGTTCCACAAAAAAAACATACATTGCATTCGTGGACTTTAAGGCTGCCTTCGATTCTGGTGATCGCCGTTCGCTTTGGCTGATACTGAGAACTACGGGCCTACCCCAAAAATATTGATCGCTTTTTGAAAAGCTGTATGATGATACGGAGAGCTGCGTGCAAGTCAATAAAAGACGCAGTCTCACATTCTCGGTGAAGACTGGCGTCCGGAAAGGTTGTGCCGCCGCTCCCGAGTTCCTCAACTGCGTCATAGACCATGTTATGACCAGCACGACAAATCGCCTTCAGTTCGGTCTTCAGTTCGGAGACCGGCTATTCTCTGATGCTGACTTCGCCGACGACATAGCGCTAGTTGCGAGCACCGTCGAAAAGGTCACCAAAGCTCTCCAGGTGCTCTCAGAAGAAGCCTCGAAAGTTGGACTGAAGATCAACTGGCAGAAAACCAAAATTATGCTCCTTGAGTCCCCCACGTCCCATTCTACCATAAAGGAAGTCAACATCGGAAGCAACCGAGTAGATGTGGTTGAAGACTTCACTTACCTGGGATCCATTCTGTCGAGGGATGGCTTGATCACAAAAGAGCTTACATCTCGAATAGCCAAAGCGTCGGCACTTGTTGAGAGGCTGAGCAGCATCTGGCGAAAGCCAAACATAAGTCGCTTTACCAAAATGCGCATTTACAATGCGTCAGTCAGCACCGTGCTGTTGTATGTAGCGGAGACGTGGCCAGCTGCAAAATTTATCCTTAGCGCCATCGATGTCGCACAGACGAAGCATCTCCGATGAATCGAGGGGCTTCACTGGACTGACTTCGTTAGCAACCAGACCCTCCTGTCACTTACGGCACAAACTCTTTTCTCGACGCAGCTCGCCCAGCGTACTGTTCCGTGGTACGGCCACCTCCTTCGGATGTCATGCGACGCCTCAGCACGGGTCGCGTTCGACTTCAACCCCGCCATACACGGATGGAAGCGACCCAGAGGCCCCGCCCCCCACTAGGTGGAAAGACACTAGGTGGAATTCCTCGCTCAATCCCACATCCCGGTGGAAGAAGCAGCGAGCCTCGCAAGCGATAGGTCAACCTGGAGGCGCCTGGTCTCGTCGTTCTCTACGCCGAACCGTCGGCAGGAGCCTTAAGTCAAGTAAGTAAGTCTACATTTAAAGGTGGAGTGACCTCCCTCCAGACTTCAAACCACTTATGGCTAATATCATGCAACATGTAAATTCAACAATCAGAAAAGTTCTGGTTTACCTAGATGGTGCAAAACCTTGGGAACTGATCTAACTCCCAATTTAATCTCCAAGAGATGTCCGCGTCTATAAGCTAGAGAGTGATTTTACTTACATTGGCCCCATTATCAACTCATTTGCTCATTTCTCTGTGTTAAATAGACTTATAGTGCCAGGAATGGATAGACCTTCGGTTTGAGGGATGTAATGTTTGGCTTTTTTTCTTTTTACATTTAAAAGCTTTTGATCGTTTTGGGACAAAGGTCTTCTCTGGAAGCTGAGGTTTATGGTGTTCGGGGTCAGTTGTAAAATTTATGAAAATGCTTTCTCTCAAAGTGGTGTCTTTGACGACCTTACATCAAAGGACTAGACAATGACTTTGAGAATACCTCAAAGAAGCATGCTTAGGCTAACCCCTTTCATATTTTGTATAAATGGTTTTGGCAACACGCTATTAAATAAAATTCATTTTTTCGCTGATGATGTAACAGCCCAAATTAAAATTCTAAAAACAGAAATCCGAGTCGAATAGGTTCTGTGCTTTAGATCGGTTTCTTGAAGGCGAAGACGTGAATACATGATAGGTAATTTTAAATAAAAAAAAAGACAAAAGAACCATAATCTACGGTTGGGTTTAAGTCCTTGCATTTTCTAGAACTACCTATCTGATCATATTTCTTTTGATCTCACCACTTAAGTAAAAGAAATTGCCTTACTCTGGAAAACTGGGTATTATGATACTTTAAAAACCTCCCAGATTATAAACCATCAGACAAAAACCAATTCTACCATTAATGCACTTGCAACAGACCCCTCATTGAGCCTGCTGGTTAAGGCGACGAGAATAACTGTCACTGTATCAATCGGACTGGTTACCTTTATGGGAAAATTTACAGGTATGAATATCTATCAGAAAGCTACAACCATGATCAGTTGTCTTACGAAAGAAATTATCGGCAGTTAACCACATAAACCCGTCTCCTCAAGAGTTGTTATACGGTAAGCTGAATTAAAAATACAATAATCGCCAATACTAGCAGTGTATCAACTTTTGCTGGTGCTGAGAATCTTGGTACATGAAAAATTTAAAACCAATCTTTAGCCTCTAGTTGTAGATCTCCGGTGCTAAAACTCTCTTTCTCATTTATAACTCCTCTAGTCTGAGTAAGGTTGCAACAATCTTATTTATATTCAATTGTAATTCTTTCGTTTTTATGCACTCGCGGAACAAATTTAGGAGACTTTGTAGTAAATACTCGTCGTACTTGGTGGGAACAATAATCTTCCATTTTTATCAGAAGCGCTTTTAGATTGCTTAAATAAAAATAAAGCCACTTAGATGATAATATATCACCCTGTGTTGGTGCCCTGTTGGTGGAAAATACTCTAGGTAGCTTATCTTCTACCAGCGAAACTTGCCTCTCAGACATATGTAATCCTATTCAAATCTCTCCTAACCAATTTGATAAACACATATCTAAAAACATCTGAATTATACTCAATTGAGTTTTAAATCACTCCTTTTGCTCTATAAACCTTACAGACAACACGTTTCTTTTGCAAAGTGTATACTTTTTTGATAACAACTTCAATATAACATGAGTGTTTTGTAACATGATTAATCAAGATATCATCCTCTCTAAAACCTGCTCTTTCTATTATTCATTCACAGAGAAGTGACGATTATAACTAATAATAAGAAATTAATTAATTTTTTTCTAACCTTGTAATTCCTTGTGTGGCGGTCAATTCTTCATCATTTTCATCATCAAAAACATTAAGGACGTAGAAGCTTAGTGCGAAACCAACAATGAGTAAAGAATATCCAAATAGCATTATTAGAAATGTTTTTGAAACGGTCACAAAAGCTGCTATGTATGTTGAGAGTTCAGGATAGCGTCCCACTAACAGCAATAGCTCCAACCAGGCAAGTATAATCGCTATAGCTGCAAAGTTCACAGCTACATGTATGTCTTCCCTTGTTGCTAGCATCATCATCGTTGAAACAATCAGGAGGATTTCAACATAATTCTCAAAGCTGTGTAAATACCTCTCAAAGTCTATGCTCATTTGAAAAAGCTCACGACAAAACAGTCCAATTGCAAAGATTGCAAGACAAGAGTTTAGTAACACTCTCAGATAAATATTCATTTCAGGCTTATTATCATCAGTAGCTATGGATGTCATATTTTTACTCTTTCCGTCCACATCTTTAAGTAGTACAACATAGCTAGTAAGCATAGCAATCATTATGAGAAACAGAATACAGTTTAGCCAAAAGGCCCAACTGATTTTATGCCATTTGTATGACACGAAGCTTCTTATTATGGGGTGACGAAGGAGTGGTTGAAGACGCTTTGATGATGCTATTTCTCTCAAAATCTCTATTTCTGATCTTCTGGAAAGTTTTGGTACTTCTGGGAAAACTACAGCTTCAAATTCTGCTTCAATTTCATGTGTATTGGAATTTAAAGGGGCTGAGAGGAACGAATAGTCAAAAGATAGGACGAAATCGCTGAAAAAAGAATTAAGTTTTAAATAAGAAATAAGGACAATAAACCGGTCAATTTTCCCTCTAATTGCACTGTTGCTGTTACAACTACTCCTACTTCCTAGATGCTTTTCTTTTGTTTAAAATTAAACAACATTTTGTTTTTAACGTTTTTAACAAAAAACAACATTTAGTTTTAATATTTTTAACAAAAACCAAATTTTCTTTTTAACATTATTTACAAATAGTGTTCTTTTTTTATCTCATAAACCGATTTTTACTCACATGATCAATGTTTTATCTAATCTAAACTATTTCCTAAGCAGGGTACAGAACAGTTGACTAATGAGAAAATAGTAGCTAAATTTTAATTTAATTTGAAAGAAGTGAAGTTGTCTTAATTTTAATCTTAATACGTTGGTGTTGGTAATTGAGTTGAAAACCACACGTCTCCTGAATTTCTCAAAAGTTTAAGAATAGCTAACAGCTTTGGCCAGGGGAAGCCGGTAAAAAAGATTGAGTCAGTGAAATAGTGGTACGAAGTGAAGCTACTTTACTGGCTCAATTTTTCTTTTTTCAGGTAAATCGGCTGACGGAAATAAATGACTTAAAATTAATGGAATCAAATTGGTCTCAGTCGGTGAAGAAAATTTAACAGCAAGATCACCCAAATCATTCAGTAAAAATGACCAGCCAGTTGATACCCCAGCCCCCCCCCCCCAAACAAAAAATTGTGGCTATCGATACCTCTGAATGCAGCTAAAATATTTTAATATTGGATGCAGGGAAGAAGCTATTCTTAGCCTGTACAAATTATATTCAATTATATAATCTTTTTCATATTCCATAAAGTTTAGACAATTTCGAACATAACATTTAACTCTACACAAGATCTATACAAGTTGCTGATTATTTTGACGTGGCTCTGAATTTTTTCATAGTCATCATTTATTCCATAGATTTTAAAAGAAATTACGTTCAAGATCGGAAATGACGAGAAATTTTCTGCTTTTTATAAGTGTATACAAGCAATTAAACTCTGTTCATAATAATTATTAAATAAAAAAAACAAGATTTTTCAACTGAAAGTAAGGAGCAACAGTAAAACTTGAAACAATTAAAGAAATTATTACGTGTATTAGCGGGTTCGCCGCCTCGTCAATACCTTACTCTTTACGCTAAAGTTTCGAATTTTATTCCAGTTCTTTAAGAATCACCCTTGAATCACAAAGGGTTTAATTAGAATAAGTAGCTCTTTTGAAAGTACTAAAAAAAACTTTAGCGTAAAGAGAAAGGTATTGATGAGGGGGCAAACCCCCTCATATACGTAATAATTTCTGTTCGTTTTAATTTTTAATGTTGATCCTTACTTTCAGTTGAAAAAACTTGTTTTTTTAATTTAATTTCTTATCGTTTTTAGAATAATGCTAGGAAATCCCGCGCCCCCTTCATGGAAAATTCCCTCCCCCATGAAAATTCCTCCATGGAAATATCCTCCCACGTAACTTCTCCCCCCGACCCCCTCCCAGAAAAGTCACCCTGAAAACGTCTGTATACTTCTCAATAACCAAAACTATATGTAAACAATGGGCAAAGTTCACAACTTGCAGCCCTTCCCCTGGGGACTGTGGGGGATTAAGTCATCCTCAAAAACATAGTTATTAAAATTTTCGACTATGCAGAACAAAATGGCCATCTCACAATTTTGATCGGTTGACTTTTTGGGGAAAAATTATCGTGGGAGGGGCCTAGTTACCTCCAATTTTTATTCACTTAAAAAGGGCACTATAGCTTTTAGTTTCCATTCGAATGGGTCCTCTCGCGATATTCTAGGACCACTGGGTGGATATGATCACCTCTGGGAAAAAGAAAAAAAATACAAATAAACACGCATCCATGGTCTTTCTTCTGACAAAAAATAAAAATTCCAGATTTTTGCAGATAGGAGTGTGAAACCTCTACAGTAGGGTTCTCTGATGTGCTGAATCTGATGGTGTGATTTTCATTCTATGACTTCTAGGGGATGTTTCCCTTTTTTTCAAAAATAAGTCAAATATTCTCAGGCTCGTAACTTTTGATGGTAAGACTAACTTGATGAAACTTATATATTTGAAATCAGCATAAAAATCCGATTCTTTTGATACATCTATTGGTATCAAAATCCATATTTTAGTTTCGGCTGCTATTGAGCCGGGTCGCTCCTTACCTACAATTAATTAACAAACTTTTTCCACAAAATCAGTTTTTCGACGAAAAGTAAAGAACTCTATTAAACCAAAAATGAGCAAAAATAAAATAAAATGATCTACCAAGCGTGAAACTACCACACATCAGCATCGATGAATAAATGAAACCCAAAACGAACAGAAATTACAATAAATAACCGAGTCAAACTCAAAACGAGCAGAAATAACATGAGTAGGGCTCAAAACCCCTGTGCCTTCCCAAGGCCAGAACAAAATTTGCAATTTACTGAAAAATATAATGGTTTTACTTTTATAACTTTAATAAATTAGATAATATTAACATTTTGATTACTAAATATCAGTATATGTATATTAAACTGACAATGCATATTCAATTGTATTTTTTTCAGTAAAGTTCCTTCCGACTATTAAAAAAGGCACTAGCCCTTTCAATTTCCAATCGAATGAGCCCTTTTTGAAGTTTCTACGACAACGCTTTCTATAAACCCCTTATATGCCCCAGGGCATAACTTACAACCCTTGACCTGAGGGCTGTGGGGGTGTTGTCATCCTCAAAGACATAATTTCTGGACATATTAATTACGTCGAACAAAATGGCTATCTAAAATTTTTTATTGGATGTGTTTGGAGAAAAGGTGGGCATGAGAGGGGGGTTAGTTGCCCTCAAATGACTTTCGACCATTAAAAAGGGCACTAGCCCTTTAATTTTCCAATCGAATGAACCCCTTTCAAGTTTCTACGACAAAGCTTTCAATAAAAACCTTATATGCCCTCAGGGCAAAAGTTACAACCCCTTACTCTGAGGGCTGTGGGGGAGTGTCATCCTCTTAGATATGGACCTTTCAACTACTTTGAACAAAATGGCTATCTCAAAATTTTGATTAGATGTGTTTGGGGAAAAGGTGGGCGTGAGGGGGGGGGGGTAGTTGCTCTCCAATCACTTTCGACTATTAAAAAGGGCACTAGCTATTTCACTTTCCAAACAAATGAGCCCTTTTTAAACTTATATGCCCCAGGGCATAACTTAAAACCCTTGCCCTGAGGGCTTTGGGGGGGGGGGGGGGTTGTCATCCTCAAAGACCTTATTTCCAGAACTTTCAACTACGTTGAACAAAATTACTATCTGAAAATTTTGATTGTATGTGTTTGGCGAAAAGGTGGGCGTGAGAGGGGTTTATTTGCCCTCCAATCACTTTTGACTATTAAAAAGGGCACTAGCCCTTTGAATTTCCAATTGAATGAGCCCTTTTTGAGGTTGCTACGACAAAGCTTCTGTAAAACCTTACATGCCCCAGGGCATAACTTATAACCCGTGCTCTGAGGGCTCCGGGGGAGTGTTCTCCTCAAAAACATATTT
>JAPEVW010000030.1:2773730-2936230 GCA_027921565.1 Artemia sinica | reverse complement strand
GAAGTCACCCAAGTAAGTGCTTACAAATTAAGCAAGGTTTGCTAATAACTTATATTGCTTTGTATTGCGGAGGCTATGCTACACAATAATTGCTATTATTTATTAATCGTTATTATTATTAATGAAGCTCAGTTCTGACGGACCGCGAGTATTGCTCCGCCTAGCAAAACTTTTTCACCGAGCCACAAAATGGCCTTCCGAAGCGGGAAAAATCGCTTCGCCACGGTTCAACTTTAAGTAAAAAAAAGAATCGCGTAGAGAGGCAACATCAGAGGCAACGCTATAGCGTTAAAGTAAAGGCCATACGGGTCCAATGTTTTATTATTATTTTTTTTCCCAGAGGCACTTCATATGGAAGGGTCGTCGTAAAAACTTCAACAAGGGCTCATTCAATTGGAAATCGAGAGTTCTAGAGCCCTTTTTAAGGGTCAAAAGTGATTGGAAGGCAACTGACACCCCTCCCATGCCCACCATTTCCCCAAAGACATCCAATCAAAATTTTGAGATAGCCATGTTGTTCTACGTAGTTGATTTCCATATAGAAATTATGCTTTTGAGGAGGACACTCCCCCCAGAGCCCTCAGGGCAAGGATTGTTAGTTATGCCCTGGGGCATATAAGGTTTTTATAGAAAGCTTCGCTATAGAAACTTCAAAAATGGCTCATTCGTTTGGAAATTAAAAAAGGGCTAGTGCTCTTTTGATAGTCGAAAGTGATTGGAGGGCAACTACCCCCCCTCTCACGTCCACCTTTTCCCCAAACACATCCAATCAAAATTTTGAGATAGCCATTTTGTTCAACGTAGTTGAAAATTCTGCAAACTAGGTCATTGAGGATGACAATCCTCCCACAGCCCTCAGCAAGGGTTGTAAGTTATGCTCTGGGGGCATATAAGGTTTTCATAGAAAGCGTTGTCGTAGAAACTTCAAAAAGGGCTCATTCAATTGGAAATTTAAATGGCTAGTGCCCTTTTTAATAGTCGAAAGGGATTGGAAGGCAACTAACACCCCTTCCACGCCCACCACTTCCCCAAACACATCCAATCAACATTTTGATATAGCAATTTTGTTTAACGTAGTTGAAAGTTCTGGAAATTATATATTTGAGCAGGACACTCCCCCACAGTCTTCAGGGTAAGGGTTATAAGTTATGCCCTGGGGGCATATATGGTTCTTATGGAAGGAATGCTCGTATAAACTTCAGAAAGGGCTCATTTGATCGGAAATTGAAAGTTCTAGTTCACTTTTTAAGCGTCAAAAGATATCAGAGGGTAACTAGTCCCCCCCCCAACACGCCCCTTTTTTCCCGAATGCATCCGATGCATTTGATTGGGAATTGAAAGTTCTAGTTCAGTTTTTAAGAGTCAAAAGAGATTGGAGGGCACCTAGCCCCCCCCCCCCACGCCCCTTTTTTCCCGAGTGCATGCTTGAAAGTTCTAGTTCACTTTTTAAGAGTCAAAAGAGATTGGAAGGCAACTAAACCCCCCCACCCCATTATCTCTCAAACCCATTTGATAAAATCTTTGAGATAGACATTTTTAAAATATAGTTCAAAGACCATATAATGAAAACTCCGGGGTCGACACAGCCCTCCAGAGCCATAGGGCAGGCGTTGTAAGTTATGCCCTGGGGGAATATATTGTTCATATGGAAGGAATGCTCGTAAAAACTTCAGAGAGGGTTCATTTGATTGGAAATTGAAAGTTCTAGTTCATTTTTTGAGAGTCAAAAGAGATTGGAGGGCAACTAGCCCCCCCCCCTGGCCCCTTTTTTCCGAATGCATCCGATAAAAATGTTGATATAGGCATTAAGTTTAAAATTGTTCAAAAGTCAGATAACAAAACTCAGGTGTCGACACAACCCCCAGGGCCCGGGGGCAGGCGTTGGAATTTATGTCCTGGGGCATATATGGTTCTTATGAAAGGGGTGCTCGTATGAACTTCAGAGAGGGCTCATTTGATTGTAAATTGAAATTTCGAGTTCACTTTTTAATAGTCAAAAAGATCCAAGGGCAACTAGCCCCCCCCCCCACGCCTTCTTTTTCCAAACCCATCTGATGAAAATTTGAGATAGACATTTTGTTAAAACAAAATAGTTCAAAAGTCGGATAAGAAAAACTCCGGTGTCAATACAACCCCCCAGGGTCCGGAACAAGGCGTTCTAAGTTATACCCTAAAGGCATGTGTGGTTCTTTCTAAAGGGATGCTCGTATAAACTTCAGAGAGGGCTCACTGGATTGAAAATTGAAAGTTCTAGTTCACTTTTTAAGAGTCAAAAGATATCTGAGGGTAACTAGCCTCCCTCCCACACAGCTCTTTCCCCCAAGCCCATCCAATAAATTTTTAAAATAGCCATTTCATTAAAAATAGTTCAAAGGGTAGATAAGAAAAATTCCTGTGTCGACACAACCCCAGGGCTCGGAGGCAGGTGTCGTAAGTAATGCTCTGGGGGCATATATAGTACTTATGGAAGGGATGCTTGTACAAAATTTGGAGAGGGCTCATTTGATTGGAAATTGAAAGTTCTTGTTCACTTTTTAAGAGTCAAAAGAGATCGGAGGGCAGCTAGCCTTCCCACTCCACGCCCTAAATGCATCAGATAATAACTTTGAGAAATATATTTTGTTAAAAATAGTTCCAAGTTCAGATAACAAAAACTCTGGTGGCGGCATAGCCCCCCAGGGCCCGGGGGTAGGCGTTGTAAGTTATGCTCTGGGGGCATAAATGGTTATTATGGGAGGGATACTTGCATAAACTACATAGAAGGGTCATTTTATTGGAAGTTGAAAGTCGTAATTCACTTTTTAAAAGTCAAAAGTGATCGGGGGGCAGCTAGCCTCCCCCAAACCCCGTTTTTCCCAGAGGCACTTCATATAGAAGGGGTTGTCGTAAAATCTTCAAAGGGGACTCGTTCGATTGAAAATCAAGAGTTCTAGAGCCTTTTTGAAGATTCAAAAGTGATCGGAGGGCAACTAGCCCCCCAAGCCCTTTTTCCCCAAACACATTTGACAAAAAATTTGAGGTAGCCATTTTGTTAAAAATAGTTCAAATATCATATAACAAAAACTCCTTTACGTATGACCATTTCGTTAAAAATAGTTCAAAGGTCAGATAAAAAAAAAACTCTTGTGTCGACGCAACCCCCCAGGGCCCGGGGTAGGCATTGTAAGTATTGCTCTGGGGGCATATATGATTCTTATGGAAGATATGCTCGTATAAACTTCAGAGAGGGCTCATTTGATTGAAAATTAAAAGTTCTAGTTCACTTTGAAGAGTCAAAAGATATCGGAGGGCAGCTACCCCCCCCCCCTCCATGCCCTTTTTCCTCAAAACCATCCTATAAGAACTTCGAGATAGCCGTTTTTTTAAATAGTTCAAATATTATAAAATTAAAACTCCAGGGTCGACACAACTCCCCAGGGCCCGGACACAGGCGTTATAAGTAATGCTTTGGGGGCATATATAGTTCTTATGGAAGGGATGCTCGTATAAACTGCGAAGAGGGCTCTTATGATTGGAAATTGAAAGTTATAGTTCACTTTTTAAGAGTCAAAAGAGATCAGAGGGCAACTAGCCCCCCCCCCTTTCCACGTCTTATTTTCCTCAAACTCATCCGGTTAGAACTTTGAGAGAGCCATTTTTTCAAAATGGTTCAAAGATCATATAACAAAAACTCCGAGGTCGGAACAATCCTTCGGGGCCCGGGGTACGCGTTTTAAGTTATGCCTGGGGGCATATATATCTGTTATGGAAGGAATGCTCCTATAAACTTCAGAGGGGGCTCAATACATTGGAAATTGAAAGTCCTAGTTCAGTTTTTAAGAGTCAAAAGAGATCTGAGGGCAACTATCTCCCCTACGCCCCTTTTCCCCCAAATGCATCCGATAAAAATTTTGATATGGCCATTTTGTTACAAATAGTTTAAAGGTCAGATAAAAAAAACCTTCGGTGTTGACACAACCACCCAGGGCCTGAGGGCAGGCGTTGCAAGTTACTCCTTGGGAGAATATGTGGTTCTTATGGAAGGGATTCTCGTATAAACTTCAGAAAGGACTGATTTGAATGGAAATTGAAAGTTATAGTTCAATTTTAAGATTCAAAAAAGATGAAAGGACCCCTAGCCCCCCACGTCCTTTTTTCCCCAAGCCCATCCGATAAAAATTTTGAGATATCCATTTTTTCAAAATAGTTCAAAGGTCAGATAACAAAAACTCCGGTGTCGACACAACCCCCCAGGGCCCGGGGCAGGCATTGTATACTATGTCCTGGGGGCGTATATGGTTCTTATGAACAGGATGCTCGTATAAACTTCAGAGAGGGCTCATTTGAATGGAAATTAAAAGTACTAGTTCATTTTCTCAGAGTAAAGAAAAATCGGAGGGCAACTAGCCCCTCCCGCCCTCCACGCCTTTGGTTTTATCGGATGGATAAAACCCGATAAAAATTTGAGGTGACTTTTTTGTTAAAAATAGTTAAAACATCAGATATTAAAACTCCGGGGTCGACACAAGCCCCCAGGGCCCAGGGACAGGCGTTGTAAGTTATACTCTGGGGGTATATATGGTTCTTATAGAAGGGATGCTCGTATAAACTTCAGAGAAAGCTCATTTGATTGAAAATAGAAAGTTCTAGTTCAAAAGAGCTCGAAGGGCAGTTACCCCCCTCCCTCCACGCCTTTTTCCCCAATCCCATCCGATCAAAATTTTGAGATAGCCATTTTATTAAAAATAGTTCAAACATCAGATTATAAAAACTCCGAGGTTGACACAATCCCATTTTTTCACTTTCTTATTGTTAATTTGATACCAGTTTTGATACTTTGATGAGCATTTAATTTTTTAAAAAGTTTTTTTTCCCAAACCCATCGGATCAAAATTTTGAGATAGCCATTTTGTTAAAAAAAAGTTCAAACATCAGATGATAAAAACTCCGAGGTTGACACAACCCTATTTTTTCACTTTTTTATTGTTTATTTGATACCAGTTTTGGTACTTTGATGAACATTTAATTTTAAAAAAAGTTTGATTTTGAAGTAAGGAATTTTTAAAAACTTGAAACTTTTTGCAATCAAAACGAACAAAAATTAATAAAAAAAATTTCCGAAAAATAAGTTTTTCAAAGAAAAGTAAAGACCATTTTAAGCTTAAGCTCAGCAGATACAAATACCTGTTAAAATTCAAACTCAAAACGACCAGAAATTACTATTAAAGAATAAATGAAACCCAAAACTAACAGAAATTAAAGAAACAATCTTAGCAAAAACATACAACAAGTAATAATATAAGTGAATAAATAGATCTTAAATCTTGTGTATCTTGTGCAGTAAACTCCAAAAGGTTAGTTTTTTGTTGCTTTCTTTTTTGTTTATCACTGAGAATGACTTGGCGGAGGTCCTTGTCGAAATATTTGCTTGTTTTCGTCTTCATGTTTTGCCACTGGCTGACAAAATCCTCGTTTTCTCACCCTTTCTTGGTTGTATTTTTCATTTATTATTTCCTTTCCTCTTTTAGCTTCATATCTAATAATATAAATGAACAAATAGATCTTAAAGCGAGTAATGCTTAGATTGATTATGAAAATCAAGCTTAAAACGAAAAAAACTATTTTCCTATTGAAGTATAAATGAAACTTAAAACGAACAGAAATTAAATAAACAATCAATGCAAACAAACATACAATAGATATTAATACAAATTAATAAATAAATCTTAAAACGAGTGAAACTTAAATTAAATATGCAAATCAAGCTTGAAACGAACAAAAGATCACTGCAAACAAGAGTTTGGGTATCGTCTTCTTCTCTCACTGTAAAAGTGTAAGACTACTGCGTCATTGGAGCTTTACTGAAAACTATATGCATTTTGAACAGCCTTGGAAAGCATAAAGAACATCAAATTGAATATTTGATGTATAAGGATATTAATTGTTGAAAGATCCATCAGTTCAAGAACTTATTTCACTGTAATTTTATTTTTATTTTCAATGCTGGAAGAACTGGAAAAGAAAATATTTGTAATATAATTCGTTTTCAGTGAAGCGCCAATGACGCAGTAGGGTTTTGGTTTTTATTTACAGTTAAAGAAGGGGGCAGTATCCAAACTCTTGTTTGTAGTGAAGTTATATTCGTCTTGAACAACTTTAGAAAGAACTAATAAATTAAACTGAATATGTGATGTATAATGATATTAATTACTGAAAGTTCATCAGTTCAAAATTTTACTATAATTTTAATGTTTATTTTAAATATTAAGTACAAAAGAAAATGTTTGTAATAAAATTGGTTTTCAGTAAAGCGACAATGACGCAGTAGGTTTTAGGCTTTTACAGTGAGAGAAGAAGGCGATACCCAAACTCTTGTTTGTAGTGATTTTGTTCGTTTCAAGCTTGATTTGCATATTCAATTTAAGTTTCACATGTTTGAAGATTTATTTATTCATTTGCATTAATATCTACTGTATGTTTGTTTGCATTGATCGTTTATTTAATTTCTGTTCGTTTTAAGTTTCATTTATACTTCAATAGTAAAATATTTTTTTTTCGTTTTAAGCTTGATTTTCATATCCAATCGATGCATTACTCGCTTTAAGATCTATTTGTTCATTTATATTATTACATATGAAGCTAAAAGAGGAAAGGAAATAATAAATGAAAAATAAAACCAAAAAAGGGTGAGAAAACGAGGATTTTGTCAGCCAGTGGCAAAACACGAAGACGAAAAAAAAGCAAATATTTCGAAAAGGACCTCCGCCAAGTCGTCCTCAGTGCTAACAAAAAAAGCAACAAAAACTAACCTTTTGGAGTTTACTGCACAAGATACGAACAGACACTGAATGAAAGACCAAGCCGAAACCAATGAAAAAAGTATTTATCAAAGAGATTGGGCAAGAATGTTTTGCCTGGCAATACTTTTTGCTCGTCCGCAATTTCGGTTTTCATTAGATATGCAAATAGGTTCTCTTAAATTTGACTGGGTGCAAATATCAATTGAGTCTCTTAGTATTAAATTGTTATAAATTGGGCTTAATGAAATGTCTCCGGTGTCTCTATTTAGGCTATAGCCAAATTTCTGTTTATATATATATATTTTTTTATCTCAATTCCCTCTTTAAAAGATTGCGGTAGGCCATTTCAGTAGATATTAAAGTTGCCTCCTCGAAAAAAAAAAACAAGATGTGTAGGATTTTCGAAAATATGCTGGGCCAAGGCGGAATCAAAGTTGTCATTTTTATTTCCTGATTTCAGGGACTTATCTATTTAAATTTTGTGTTCATGCAAACGTTCACCAAGTTGTTGATGGGTCCTATCAGTGAAAAACTTCCCACATGAACACGGGACTCTGTAGACACCACTACCCAGTACATGGTCAGTTTTATCTTTTCCTGAATTGAAAAAATGTTCAACTTTTTGTTCACCTTTGAAAGAAACAGAGAGATTGTGTTTATTTAAAATTAAATAAAAAAACAAGTTTTTTTAACTGAAAGTAAGGAACAACGTTAAAACTTAAAACGAACAGAAATTATTCAGTATATGAAAGGGGCTGTCCCCTCCTCAACGCCTCGCTCTTTACGCTAAAGTTTGACTCTGTCTAACAACTTTATTTTTTAAAACAATAAAAAACTTTAGCGTAAAGAGCGAGGCGTTGAGGAGGGGACAGCCCCTTTCATATACGGAATAATTTCTGTTCTTTTTAAGTTTTAACGTCGTTCCTTACTTTCAGTTAAAAAAACTTGTTTTTTTATTTAATTTTTGAATGTTTTTGAATTAATGAAGGTTTTGATTTTGGCTCGCCGTACATGAATAATTAAAACAAAATTCGAATGCTAATTTTACTTTTATTTGGTTAAATGGCTTTCTCGAACTTGTTTAATTTTATTTACGAACGTTTTTATTAGTAAAAAATATACGTAACTTACGAATTAACTTACGTAACGAACTTCTATATTCATATATTTTGAATACGTATATTAGAGGGTTCGCCCCTTAGTCAATACCTTGCTCCTTAAGCTAAAGTTCGAATTTTGTTCCAATTCTTTAAAAATGACCCCTTAACCACAAATGCCGTTAATTAGAATAAATAGCTCTTATGAAAGTACTAAATAATCTTTGGCTTAAAGAGCGAAGTATTGACTAGGGGGTGAACACGATCATACACGTAATGTTTTCTGTTGTTTTAAGTTTTGATGTTGCTCCTTACTTTCAGTTGAAAAACTTGTTTTTTTAAATACATATAATTTCTGATCTTTTTTTGAATAATCCCGGGAAATCCGGCACCCCCTTCATAGCAATGTCCCTTCCCCCATGAAAACTTCCTTCATGGAAATATTCTCCCACATAACGCCCGACCCGCCCCTACCCCCCCCCCCCCCCACTACTAGAAAAAATCCCCCTGAAAACATCCGTATACTTCCCAATAACCAATACTAAATGTTAACATTGGGTAAAGTTCATAACTTTCAGCCCTCCCCCCAGGGACTTTGGGGGATTAAGTCATCCTAAAAAACATAGTTATCAAATTTTCGACCATGCTGCACAAAATGGCTATCTCAAAATTTTGATCGGGTGACTTTGGGAAACAACAAGCGTGGGAGGGGGCCTAGTTGTCCTCCATTTTTTTGGTCACTCAGAAAGGGTACTAGAACTTTTAATTTCCGTTCAAATGAGCCCTCCCACGATATTCTAGGACCACTGGGTCGATACGATCACCCCTGGAAAAAAAACAAAACAAACAAACACGCATCCGTGATCTTTCTTCTGGCAAAAAATGCAAAATTCCACATTTTTGTAGATAAGAGCTTGAAGCCTCTGTGGTAGGGTTCTCTGATACGCTGAATATGATGGTGTGATTTTCATTAGGGTTCTCTAGCTTTTAGGGGGTCTTTCCCCCTTTTTTCGAAAATCAGCCAAATTTTCTCAGGCGCATAACTTTTGATAGGTAGAACTAAACTTGATGAAACTTGTATATTTGAAATTAACATTAAAATCTGATTCTTTTGATGTATCTATTGGTGTCAAAATTCGGTTTTCTACAGTTTCGGTTACCATTGAGCCGGGTCGCTCCTTACTTACAGTTCGTTACCACGAACTGTTTGATTTTCCCAAGTTTATCACTAAGTTTTGAAATGTATGGTAGAGTGGTGAAGGTTTTTTTCTCAATTGCCGGAACAACTGAATCAAGGAAGACGGGCTCCCTCTTTTCTTGTTTTTGTTTTTCATTTATTATTTCCTTTCCTCTCTTAGCTTCATATGTCATGTATAGCCAGTGTAGTCTTAGAAAGTATTTATATTATTACTTGTTGTATGTTTTTTGCTATATTTTTTTTTATTTAATTTCTGTTTGTTTTGGGTTTCATTTATTCTTTAATAGTAATTTCTGCTCGTTTTGAGTTTGAATTTTAACAGGTATTTGTATCTGCTGAGCTTAACTTTAAAATGACCTTTATTTTTCTTTGAGAAACTTATTTTTCGGAAGTTTTTTTTTTAATTTAATTCTTAAGAAAAAAAGATGATGGATGTTAAAAAATTAATAACAAGCTTTAGATCATATCCTCCGGGTATATGATATACGCTACAAAGCATATAGTCCAGGACTTTTAGCTCAAAAAAGTGTCGAACCCGGACAAAATTGCAATAAAAACGAAAATGGTACCACAATGATCAGAAAAAAATTCTGTACAACATACTAAAAGTCCCCATAAATCTGAGTGGGGCGAGTACCCGAAAAACAGGGGAAAAGGGGGAAATGCGGGGGAAATTGGGAAAAATGCCGAACATGCCCAGAAAATAGTTCAAAGTGAGTTTTCTCACGATACTCAAAAGAGTCTGGCGGGCAACAAATCGGTCATCACAGGTGAGTATTTATGGTCTCTGAGGACCCAACCCCAGTCAGCCGGGTCGAGGTCAGCTGGTTCCCTTTCCAACGGGATACCTGGAGGCGCACTCGCTGGGAGTGGAATGAAGCTGCAGCTTCGGTTGGCGGAAGCCTTTCAGGCTTAACAAACGCCGTAGTATTTGAGGAAGAAACTTTTTCCAAGAAAATTCGATGTCGCAGCTTAGTGAGATCTTCGTTTGGTCGTGCTTTATACAAGCTGAGGAGAAGATATTCACCCGCTTTTACAATTTCATCTTTAGACGATGATTCATCCAGAAACACTTCGCATTTTTTTCTGAACACTTCGCTCTTCTTCAAAAGAGGTAGCACAGCTTGCTTTCCAAGTCCGAAAACTCGTGAAGTCGTGTCACATCCAAAGAGTGCGTGCCCTACCAGAAGCAGCCTGGATACTTCTCCCATTTTTTTTTTAACTTCGTTGAGGCACCAGAACCGTGTTATCGCTTCTTTTGCGTTCGTTGACGATTCGAAGTAAAGTGTTTTTGCATTAGGCGGGAGGTGATACAAGAGTAGAATCAGAAGGTCAGTGTCGTTGCCAAGAACTATTGTTACAGAGTTTTCTGCTTTCGTTACGGCAGTCTTCACGACTAGATAGTCAGCATCGTCCTTCGCATGGACGACTTCAAATCCTTTGGCTCTGAGTTTTTCCCCGATGTAGCTTATAATTCGCTGTTTGTTCTGAGAGTTGCTCAAAAACTCTTCCTTCTTTTTCTGGAGCTTCATCCCTAAACTGCTTCGGTTGGCTTCCGCCAACCGAAGCTGCAGCTTCATTCCACTCCCAGCGAGTGCGCCTCCAGGTATCCCGTTGGAAAGGGGAACCAGCTGACCTCGACCCGGCTGACTGGGGTTGGGTCCTCAGAGACCATAAATACTCACCTGTGATGACCGATTTGTTGCCCGCACCTCAGACTCTTTTGAGTGTCGTGAGATGCAACTGTAAGACAGGCTGCGAGAACTCGCGATGCAGCTGCAAGAAAAATGGATTAGCGTGTACGTTCGCGTGCGGAGAATGTCAGGGTATCAACTGTTTGAACAGGGACAACGAGATTGTCGAAGACGAGAAGCTCGACTAGTGACATCAATGCTGTGTTTTTCAAGTCAACTCTACTGCCTTAAAAAGTGCAGATTTTACCTATAGTTACTGAAGTTCTTTTTTTAGTTTTTTATTCAACGATATTGCCTTCGAAAGTACAAATTTTACCTATAATAGCTGAAGTTTTATACTGTGATCACTGCCAAGCGGTTTTTTTCTTTATGTTTAGTAATTCAAATGGTTGTAAGAAATGTCTGTGATTCAAGAAAGTAAAAGTTTGATACTTAAGCGAGTTATTTTGTCCATAGGCCTACTTATTAGCCATTAGCAGCTGGCTCAGGAGTCAGGCTTCCCTTCCCCTTTTCCGTTATTTCCTCCAGTTTCGTTCGGTTTTCATGGTTCTCGTTTTCTTTCCTTCATTTTAGGTGTCAGTTTCGTGATCAGCAGATTGGAAAACCCCAGAAAACACATTTCAAACTGATTTCTACCCCTGACTTAAATTTTCCCTTTTCTTCCCCTCTTTCCCCATTTTGCCCCGTTATGGTGGGGCTCATGTTCTTTATTTCATTTTAGATGTCAGTTTCGGGATCAGCAGATAGAAAGACCCCAGAAAACATATTTCAAAGTGCTTTCTACCCCTACCCTGTATTTTTAAATTTTTTCCCCTCTTCCCCCTGTTCCCCCCGTTTTCCGTAGTACTTTTATTCTATACTGAATTTTAGATGTCAGTTTCGTGATCAGCGTATGGGAAAGCCCCAGAAAACTCACTTTGAACTATTTTCTGGGCATGTTCGGCATTTTTCCCAATTTCCCCCGCATTTCCCCCTTTTCCCCTGTTTTTCGGGTACTCGCCCCACTTGGATTTATGGGGACTTTTAGTATGTTGTACAGAATTTTTTTCTGATCATTTTGGTACCATTTTCGTTTATATTGCAATTTTGTCCGGGTCAAACCCTAAAAGTCCTGGACTAATACAAGGACCTGAGAATAAAAGAAAGTGTACGGAATGAGGTGGCAAAACACTTGACGAATCAGGTAAAAATGCGTTTGATATTTGTTGAATCTTTGAAATGAGTAGCCTAGCTCTTAATAAATAAGGGGAAAAAATTTTCAGAAGCAAGCCTATTTGCTGAAAATCCCTTGTTCTCTTTGTTTTTATTAGTATATGTTGTAGGCTTGCGTCTGGCCAATTAGAATGTAATACAGATCCTTCAATTAAATCTGAAATAATAAAGGAAAAAAAAAACAACTTCAGTACGAATTGACAAGTAATTTTCGCGTCGCCCCACAAACTATTTTTTTCACAAGCAATTTTTTGTCGCGCTTTGTCAGAATTAAATAAAAAAAAAACAAGTTTTTTAAACTGAAAGTAAGGAGCGACATTAAAACTTAAAACGAACAGAAATTATTCCGTATATGAAGGGGGCTGTCCCCTCCTCAACGCCTCGCTCTTTACGCTAAAGTTTTTTTATTGTTTAGAAAAATAGAGTTGTGAGAAAGTCAAACTTTAGCGTAAAGAGCGAGGCGTTGAGGAGGGGACAGCCCCCTTCATATACGGAATAATTTCTGTTCGTTTTAAGTTTTAATGTCGCTCCTTACTTTCAGTTTAAAAAACTTGTTTTTTTTTATTTAATTTTTGAACGTTTTTGAATTAATACAGGTTTTGATTTTGGCTCACCGTACATGAATAATTAAAACAAATTTTGCATATTATATTTGGTTAAATGGCTTTCTCGAAACTTGTTTAATTTTATTTACGAACGTTTTTATTAGTAATAAATATACGTAACTTAGAATTAACTTACGTAACGAACTTCTATATTCATAAAATTTTAACACGTATATTAGGGGGTTCGCCCCCTAGTCAATACCCTGCTCTTTAAACTATAGTTCGAATTTTTTTTCCAGTTCTTTAAAAGTGACCTCTTAATCACAATCAGTTGATCAGTTGAAAAACTTGTTTTTTTTTATTTAATTCCTGATCCTTTTCTTTAATAATGCTGGGAAATCCGGCGCCCCCTTCATAGCAATGTCCCTTCCCCCATGAAAACTTCCTTCATGGAAAGATACTTCCATATAGCCCCCGACCCTCTCCTTCCCCCACCTACCAGAAAAAATCTCCTCTGAAAAAGTCTGTATACTTCCCAATAACCAATACTATATGTTAACATTGAGTAAAGTTCATAACTTTCAGCCCTCCCCCTGGGGACTTTGGGGGATCAAGTCATTCTAAAATACATTTTTATCATATTTTCGACCATGCTGAACAAAATGGCTATCTCAAAATTTTGATCGGGTGACTTTGGGAAAAAAATGAGCGTGGGAGGGGGCCTAGTTGCCCTCCATTTTTTTTGGTCACTTAAAAAGGGCACTAGAACTTTTAATTTCCGTTCCAATGAGCCCTCCCACGATATTCTAGGACCACTGGGTCGATACGATCACCCCTGGGAAAAAAAAAAAAAAAAAAAAAAAAACAAATAAACACGCATCCGTGATCTTTCTTCTGGCAAAAAATGGAAAATTCCACATTTTTGTAGATAGGAGCTTGAAACCTCTACAGTAGGGTTCTCTGATACGCTGAATATGATGGTGTGATTTTCATTAAGGTTCTATAACTTTTAGGGGGTCTTTCCCCCTTTTTTCGAAAATCAGCCAAATTTTCTCAGGCACGTAACTTTTGATGGGTAAGCTTAAACTTAATGAAACTTATATATTTGAAATCAGAATTAAAATCTGATTCTTTTGATGTATCTATTGGTATCAAAATCCCGTTTTTTAGAGTTTCGGTTACCATTGAGCCGGGTCGCTCCTTACTTACAGTTCGTTACCACGAACTGTTTGATTTAGCTTAAATCTGTGCTGGGTTGAAATATTTAACTCTGAAGTAAACATATCGTAAAACAAGTTTATCTTTCGTGCTCAATATTGAACAAATGATCGTTAAAATTTTTTGTTTCTTACAAATTACATATTCTAAAATTTCCATAATTCTAACGATCGATTAATTCCTCTTTGTCACGAATATAGCATTAAGTATAATTTTATATAAATTACATGCAGCAACAGTAGGAGAAATTCTCTAAGGTTTATTTACAACGAGACTTATTCTGGCCAGTTGAGATTGAAAACGACCATCATTGACTAGCAAAAATATACTGCTACGATCTAGGCTTGAAGTCGAACCTTTTAAAGTTAGCTAACCTTGGCTAAATTCCAGAAAGGTCCGAGAAAAATTAACTCTGGTACTGGGTCTAGCGAACTCGGGAATTTAAACTAATCTTAGTCTGTATGGCTATACTATTAGCTAAAATATTGACGATAGCTGATTCTTGGAGTTAACTAAATCTTAGATTTAGTTAAATTTTATTGTGATCAGGGCTTAAGAAAGAACAAATCGTCCTACTTAGTGGCACCTTATGTCAACAACGCATAAACACATACATACCCACGCCAGCCCATCTAGTGAGTTAAGGAATTTGGCTGATGACCGTGTAGATTAGCAGCTTTTATTTGTTCTATAAGCTTTAGACTTTTAGAGTGGGTGCCTCACTATAAGTTCCAATCCAGAAATATTATTGTTGCTGTAAGTGAGATAGTTGTGGCCTGGTTTGTGAAAACATTGCATTCGCCAATTCAGACTTTGTTTCCTTTTGTTTGTTTTTTTTTTCTTTTTCTTAAAACCGAAAATCGTGGTGCCCCATTATTTGTCTATTAATTGTCTATTAATTATTTGTCTATTAATATTATTGTCATTATTATTATTGTTATTATCATTACTGCTATTATTCGTCTATTAATTATCTGTCTATGTGCCACTAGCCTGGATCATTTTTTTTTTATTACAGGCTTCACGACTCCATCACAAGTGATCTGTTTTCATGTTTTCATTGATTTGCGAGCGCCTCCCCTAGAAGTAAGAGGCTAACCCAAACCTCCCATCACCCTTTCGCCAAAAATGAATTGGACAAATAATAGAGCTTAGGCATTTGTATATGCATTAGATACTTGCGAATGTAACATTTACCGGCAAGCGCAATAGTATTTTGGAATTATTTTCGGAATTATTACCAGTGGAAGTAAAAAATGCTGTGACAATTTTTTTTTATTTGTTTACCTGGCTTGAAATTTCATGCAAAATTACCTATTGCGATTTTATTAAATTTTTTTTTCTGGATCAAAATTTATCATGTCAATCAAAGTGTGAATATAAAATGTGTCAAAATAACATAATTGGCTTACGAAAATGTGTCACAAAAATAAACCAATGGAATTAAAGCAAATTTCGGTCGGAAGTATAGGACAGTAAATTTTTTTGTCTTTGATTCGATGAATACGAGCGTATTTACCTGGAGTGCCTCACGAACATTTTCAGTTATGACAGCCCCAAGAGCAATCAGTTGGTTGACTTGTAATTCAAGCTTCTTACAAGCAGCAATTTCAAGAGGCGTGCTTTCATCATCGTCTTCAATGTTTATGTCAATCTTCGGGTGGTTCACTAGCTCCTTGAAAGCACTTTTATACGATGATGTATCGTCCCATCCAGCAAGCAACTCGTGAAGAGCCGTTCGACCGTTAGCAGATGACCGTGCATTTACCTGGGAATTCAAGAAAAGGGCAAATGTTTCAATTAGATGACAGAACCGTTCTCTTAACCAAGTGCCTAGGCTTTTATCAAGACCCAATGGATGCCGAAATCTTCGATGTCTAGTAAGTAGGGCAAATAAAACTTTCAGAAATGGATCCACAGCCCCAATTAGGTTAAACCTAACATATATCAAAACAACGAACTTTTTGTTATAATAACAAACTGTAAACTTCAATGATTTTAATTTTAGCCATCAAAAGTGGTGTTTACATTTAGGTGTTTAAATGTATTAATATTGTTACCCACCGGGTCTTAATTAAAAAAAAAAATAAAGTAAAAATAAGAAAAAAACTGGTTTTAAGAGCAAGAAAAGGTTATCTATAATAGAATAGTATAAGTGGCTGTTAGAGCATGATCCTATGACTTGGTGAAAAGATAAGGAATACTCCTAGTAATTTGAGCGAGAAACATTAACGGATACGTTAGATTACGCTGAGTAAATTTTTGAAACTAATAAATTTAAAAGTAATGGGATAAACTTGATTCCTGTAGTTGAGTATGGTTTCTCAATTGAGAATAAAAAATAAAAAAGTAACTCCGTTTTGCATCCCAAAATGAATATGCGCACAATTCCTTTTTTTTTAATTCAAACAAGTTATCTCAAACTAAAATAGCATGTAATTAATGTATACAGAAAACAATAAAGGTTTTGAATCTCTACGGAAATATAGTTTTATAAACGTTGGACATAAATAATTTTTTAGACAAGTCTTACCAGCAAATAGATCAGAGAATAGGTTGGGATACACAAAAAATTGAAAAATTTCGACCTAAAAATGGATTTTTTTTTTCAATTGACTCCAACCCCAACCCATTTAAAATTATCTATTCCCTCTCTACCTATTGATTGATCCAGTGTGTACCAACTATGTCAGAGATATCTACATACGTGTAATGGGAGGAAATCCGCTGGAAATATTAAAAAGCAGTGGACCAAAAATTCTCCCTTCCTAGGAAAATTTTGTGTTGCTTGCTCCCTTATCCCCTCCCCCTTTCACCCCTAAGGTGCGGTCCTGTGTAAACCAATGATGTAAGTTCTTTAAATTTACTGGCCAATTTGGATGAATTAAATTAGATAAACAAGTTTTTTCAACTGAAAATAATGACAAAAATTAAAACTTACAACGTACAGAAATTAATACGTATTCGAAGGGGTTTCCCCCCTCCTCAACAGTTCCCTCTTTACGCTAAAGTTTCTTCGTACTTTTAAAAAAGTTATTGTTCTTATTAAGTGACTGTTGGGTTTCAGGAGTCATTCTTAAAGAATTGGAACAAAATGCAAATTTTGCGCGTAAAGAGCGAGGTGTTGATTAGGGGGCAATCCTCATCAAATACGTAATAACTTCTGTTCGTTTTAAGTGTTAATATTGTTCCTTACTTTCAGTTGAAAAAAAATTGCTTTTTATTTAGCTTCTGATCGTTTTTTAAATAATGCCAGGATATCTGGCCCGTCTCCACGGAGAAATCCCCCTCTCCAAGGAAATATCCTATAGACAATTCAATCTCGGTGAAAATTTACACCGGACAATTACTCTTAAAAACTCCACGCGTTAAAATTGAGATGGAAAAGAGAAATCAAGACATAAAAAGAATTGTGTATAGGAACTCTGGCAAATTCCCCCAGTGTATGATTTCCCCTGACAAGTTCACCCCCTAGAACCATCCCTCTCGCTAGAAAATTCCCCCGTAAAAAATATCAGAAGATTCGTACTCACCCCCCCCCCCCAACCCGAAAATGTATGCATAGTTCCCAATAACAAATACTTTACGTAAGCAATGGGCAAATTTTATAACTTAAATACCTTTCCCCTGGGGCTGTGAGGGGAAATGTTATCTAAAAGGGTGTTATCTATGTTATCTAAAGTGTTATCTAAAAGGATGTTAAATCTAAAGGGCATCGGCTATGATAATTTATTTCAAATTTTGTTTTCATCCGTGGCCACCTGTCTCATCTTCCTATAACACAAGTAGTCCACTGCCCAGATAAACGGTATTTTAAATGCAAATTATCAGGAGGTGGTAAGATGGAAAAACACATGAATCAAGTATGTCTTGATGGTTTGCTTGATCTACAATTTTCAGCGAAATAGCTAACTAGGCCTAGAAGACAATGCTACTCGGATCCCTAGTAAATTTAATTTTCTGGCCATTCTAAATTTTTGTGAACACATAAAACACGACCCAACAAAACTTTAAATTAGATAAAATGCAACTAATCCAAAATTCGATCTTGCAAACCTCAACCCAACAAAATTCAACCTGGCAAAATAGCCTAAAAATACCCTACACACGTAAAACTCAACTAACACGGAATTTTATTCTCGTAACAGTCAACCCCTAAAAAATTCAATGAATGCAGAATGCAGAAACTCACATAAAATTTAAATCCACCATATCCTCTTACAAAATTTCTTAAAAAGCAAACCTACCTACACCCTTTCCCACAAAAACCAGCCAAATTTAGATGTAAAGTATGGAAAACCTTGGCACATTTAATCGTAAACTCAATCTTGGCGTTGTCAAATTACGTAGAGTGTAAACTTAATTCTGAAAGTTCGACAACTGCTACAGACGTTGAAAAACGGTGATGACTAGTCTGGAAGTAGCAATCGTCTCCTCTAGATTTAATCGGGCATCTTTATCACAGAAATAGAAAAAGATAAGAAGTCAGATTCTGCAAAAAAGGAATAAATCGTAAAATTTTACGATAATCTGGCCGTTATTTGTTTTTCTATATCGATGATCGGTATCCCTGAACATGATTTTGGAGGGAACGGCGATATCTGTCCCAAACTACAGTCAGAACTGTCTTATCTAAAGTTGGCCACTGCGGCAGTCCAGTTAGCGACATTCCTTCTCTGAACAAAAAGCAGCGAAACATAGGCTCCTTAGACAACAATTTTGTTATCAATAAAATGCCTCGTATTTTTCCAACATTGAGACTGGTGTTTACTTCCAAAATACATAGCTCCAGAGATCGGATTTTATTTTTTGGCAATGAAAGCCCATACTGGGAATTCTTTAGTTAATGACGTAGCGGAAATAACCACAATTAAATTTCAGAAAAAATGCTTACCTTGCTTTGAGATGCTAGCACTTGAAATCACTTAGGCTCTGACTACTATAAAATATGATAGATTTGAAAGTACAGTATTGAGACGGTTTGGCCTGAAAATTCCTAGAAAGAAGCATAACAAGGCTATAAGACTTCTTCAAGCTCTGTGAAATTTTCATTCTCATTAAGAAGTACAGTATATGCATTTCTTGAGTAGAAAACAATTTTAACTATCAAGGGATTTAGCCTAGCTCTTGAGACTTACATCAGCTCTCGCAGATAATAGTAGCCGAAGACACTCCACGTGACCTTTCTCAGCAGCTTCATGTATCGGCCTATAGCCCTTACTTGGAGTAAAAACATCAGGATCCGCATTGTTTTCCAGCAAAATTTTGACAAATTCTGATTGATTTTCTTCTACAGCAAACTCAAGTAGTGTTCCACGGCGCGAACTTCGAGGATCCAATGCAATACTATCAATCTGAAATTATTTGCAATATCAAATTTAATCTAATATGAATAAGTTAAATCTCATATTTCGATGATCTAACCTATAATTGTACCATCGACATAAAAAATTCCAAATAAGCTAATCAGTTTAAACTATACCAGAATGCTTTTAAAGGAGGTTTTTAGCTTTCAATATCCTCCAAAGTTATTTTTTTTTTTTTATCCAAAAGTTAATGTATTTTTTCTCTTCTATTAATTTATGGTTAAACCGTGAAGTCAGGCGTCTTCATTTCGAAGAAGTCCCAAAAATAAGCATTATAATGAGACATTAAGAAATTTTAAGAAAGATAACAAAAATCTCGAGTTTTTAAGGTAGATGGGCCCAAATCCTTTCCCCTCCTTATAAGTACGTGTCTAAATATAGTATAATATGGAACCTCGATAGATTAAAATTCAAGTGTCTTTTCATAACCAAAATGTTTAGAAGTTGGTACTCCATGTTATTGCAATTACTGAACAAAACCATGTCCTTAACAACTAGGCTTTCAACAAAACGCTGCGATTAAAGTAGAAGAGCCATCAACTCAAAATTTCAGAAAAACACTACCAAAACCAGAATTTGGCATTTGAGATCGTCTTTTCCAGAGCTATTTTCAATAAATATAGAAGACATGCGGAATTGCGTTCTTCTTTCACAATTTCCACGTTTTGAAAAATTTTGAGTTTGCATTTCCCACCAGTTCGGAGCTACAGAGCGCTGATTTACTGAAAGCAGTTCTCTTACTCCGCAACACAATAAAAACCACACCGTTGAAAATACAAATCGTTTTCAATGAAATGCAGATGATATTCAAGCCTTTTTTAAAGTTTTGAGAGGGAGGGAAGGACTAGGGGACATTACTATTATTTTTAAACTTTTATGAGGTTTGAAATATCACCTTTTATTATTATTTTTTTGGACGTTATGATACATAAAAACCTGCTGCTCAAAACACAAATCGTTTTCAGTAAAGGGCAAGTGACGCCCCGGGTATTAGAAGGCTTAATGTGTTTAGCCCTACTTGTGTTTGTGGTAAATTCTGTTCGTTATAGTTTTGACTAGATTGTTCATTTTAATTTGTGTTCATTTTAGATCAAATTATTCGTCAATATTAACATCTGTTTATTTTAAGTTTCAATTATCACATGACTTTATTTCTGCTCGTCTTTGGTTTTAATATCGTCTACTTAAGAACAAAAATTTTAACTAGCTTTTCAGATTTTGGTCGAAATTAGAATATAAAGTCAAATTTTTTGGAAATTTTCTTTTATTCAATGTTAAGAACTGTTTTATTACAGAATGTTTGGGGTATGGTGAAGGGAAATGTTAATCAAATTGGTTGAAAATTGGCATGCTTTTGGTCTTCTATAGGCGGAAACTATCCTGACTCCCATCCTGTCTCAACTTTAAATATAGATGAATATTGATCCGCAGTTTTATTAGAAGAATCTTATAGTAGGCCGTTATATTTCTTGTAACAGCTTATTTGTTCTATAAAACATATTACGAGGGGGATTTAATGAAAAATAGTTAATAAATCAACTATACTAAAAACAGTACCTTTACGTACTAACTTCAAACAACAAGCCGTTCTTCAAGTATTGCAGATATACTATTTTATTTTCTGGGCAGCCTACACACAGCGTTCGTTGATTTAATTCTGCCCAAGCCCACATGAGCCACCCCTTCCAAAACTCCCTGAAAGTATCAGCTTGTTCCACAAAGCCTTTAACAAAATAAGCCCTAGGTGGAAACAATTAGAAACTAGCATAATTTACAGCCTGTGCCCCAGGAACTACGGGCGTCATGTCATTCCCGAGGGCATATTTACTGAGTGTTGCTGAATCTAAAAATTTTGATCATTTTTACTCGGAGATAAAGGGGGTAGCCAAAAACGGCATGGAAGGGGAACTAGCTGCCATCTAATCGCTTTCGACTTTAAAAAAGGCTAATGAAACTTCCAATTTCAATTTCAAAGGCCCTTTTCCATTCTTGAGAAATTACAGATACGGTATTTTGATAAACTGGTCCACACAGTATATTTTGATGTATCTATACTCTTTCCAACTCGAGTAATAATTTTTCACCCACTTCCCCCTCCCATCGACATTCTATGAAAGATTTCTCTTATATCAAAAGCTGTTCTTGAGATATTGCTGATACGCTATTTTGACAACCTGACAGCATATAGTGTCTTTTGATTTATCTCACTACTTAACCGTGCATAAATTATAGATTCCCTAGTGTTTCAAAGTGCAAAAACATTCTTTTTAACTTGATTGAAGACCAAAAAACACTAAACCTGGGGGAAAAACACTTCCCAACACTAAACCTGAGTTTTCCTTGCCCTCTCTCTACCTTTGTCCAACAATCTGTAAGTTTTAACTCTATTCCTCAAGTCGTCCCCAGGATATAGCTGACATGCTATTTTGATGACCTGAATGCACGTGGGGGTCATTCGATTTAACTCCGTCCCTCGAGTCAAAAATTAAAATACTATTGATCCCCCTGCCCTCTAGCAATCCTTCAAAGTTTCATCTTGATCCTGAAGCTATTCCAAGGATATTGTGAATCATTGGCCTCGTTTTCAACAAGGCACTTAGAATAGAAGGAGTTGTCGTAGAAAATTCTGAAGGAGCTAGTTCGATTGGAAATTGAAAGTTCTAGTGCCCTTATTAAGAGTCAAAAGTCATCGGAGGGCAACCAGTCCCCTACCATGGTTGTAAATTCCCATTCAAAATTTTGAGATAGGCATTTTGTTTAGCAGAGTTGAAAGGTCCAGTGCCCTTTTCCAGTTTGGTCCAGTTTGACTCTGATGGATGTTGGGATGGGGGTTTTGGGGATGGCAACCCTTCACAGCCCTCAGAGCAAGGGCTGTAAGTTACGCAATTTGCCCATTGTTTACGCATAGTATTAGCTATTAGGAAATTGGCTATGTTTGACCTTTGGTGTTCAAAAAGAAAGGTGCATTTAAATGAATCTTTCAGAGAATGTTGAGGGGAGTGTTGAACTAAGTCAAAACATGTTATGTGCACACAGGTTGTCAAAAGGGGGAAACTCAGGAATGACTGAGGGTACTAACTTTGAACTTTAAGGGAATGATAAGGGGGGTGATTAATTGACCAAGGGCATATTGAGGGGGATATTAAGCTAACCAAAAGGCACTATGTGCATTTTATCACTATTGCTACTATCACAACTGCTACGACTACTACTTCCACCAAGGTTAGGGATATTAGGTGAAACTTTCAGGGAGCATTAAAGGGGGGGGAGGGTGTTGAATCAAATCAAAACACAATGTTAACATTCAGGTTACCAAAAGAATGTATGAGAAATTTCTCAGGAATAGCATAGAGTATTAAGTTGAAACTTTGAGGGCGTGTTAAGACGGACGCTGAACTAACGAAAAGGCACTCTGTGCATACTGTTACAACTACTACTTCTAATACTTCTGCTCCTATAACTATTATCGCTACGACTACTATTATTTGGGGCTAAGGGTAGGAACTTGAAACTTGCAGGGAATGTTTAGGTGGGTGTAGAACCACAAAAAAAAAAAATTCGGTACAAACAGGTTGTCAAAAGGGCGTATCAACAGTATCCCATGAATGGTCTAGGATATTAAGTTGAAACTTTGAGCACATGTTAAGTGGAATGTTGAACTAGGCAAAATGCAAAATGCGCATAATACTACAAATTCTAACACTATTGCTACTGCTACTACAACCACTTCTACAAGTGCTGCTACTGCTACGACTGCTAATGTTACAACTAATATACGACGACGACTACTACTAGTACTACTGTAGCTAATGGCATTACAGTGAAGCTCTCAGGGAATTTTGAGGAGGATAGTGAACTATATTTTAACTATTACTACAACTGCTACTACTACTACGACTGCTACTGCCACAACCGCACCTATTCTTACGACGATTACTGCTATATAGAACTATTGTAGCTAAGGGTATTACAGTGAAAATTTCAGGGGATATTGAAGATGATAGTGAACTATATTGTAACACGATGTGTGGATACAAGTTATTAAAAGGTCGTAACAGCTATACCTCAGGAACAGCTTAGTGTTGAGTCGAAACTTTCAGTGCATGCTACGGGGGATGTTGAACCAACCGAAAGGTTTCATATGTATACTACTCCTACTACTTCTACTACTACTACTATTACTACTATTAAGGGTAAGGGTATTAAGGAGACAACTTCAAGAAATGTTGGGGATGTTTTAAATTAACCTGAAACACGCTGAATGTGTGCAGCCTGTCAAATTGATGTATTAGCAGTATATCAAGAACGGCATACATCATTAGGTTGAAACTTTCAGAGCAAGCTGAGGGGTATGTTGAGCTAATAAAAATGGACTGCGTACACACTACTACTAATAGTAGTAGTAGTACTATTACTGATATTAGTACTAATATTATCAAGGCTAGTGGTATTAAATGGAACTTTCAGGGGCTGTTGAGAAGGATGTTGGGCTAGATCAAAACACATCATGTGCATTCAGATTGTCAACTGGATGTGTACGAAATATTTGAGAAAGGGGCTTAAAATATTAAGTTGAAACTATGAGGGCATGAGAGGGGGATGTTGTACTAGATCAAAAGGGTACAATGTGAATACCATTACTGCCTACTTAATACTACTATCACTAATGCTACTACTGTTGCTTCTTCTATTACTTCGGCTAGGGTGTAGGTATCCTACACCCTGAATGAAGGGTATATCCTACCCCCTGGAATAGGGTATAAAACAGAACTTTCATGGAATATTTATGTTGCTATATAACTAAACCAAAAGAAATTATGCGTATGCAGGTTGCCAATAACATGTTTCAGCAATAACTCAAGAACGACTGAGAGTATTAAGTTGAAACTTTCGAGGCTAATACTTTTACTGCTTCTGCTCTTACAAGTGAACTAAATTAAAAGAATGTCTAGATTGTCAAAACAGCATAGATACAATGTTTTGGGATTGTTATTAAGTTATATTTTTCAGGAAAACTTGAGGAGGTGTAAAACTAAATTATATAATGGTATTTGTATCCAGATTTTCAAAAGGACACATGTTATTAAAAGTTGTCGAAATTTCCCCAACATATAAACAGCAAGCGAAACTATGGATTCTTATGAAAAAAAAAAAACGAAAAGAATTAAGATATTCGTTTCTTTTCCAATGAAGAATACTATGTCAATAAAAACGAACAGAAATTAACTTTAAAAAGTTTTCTACAAATATGTTGTTCGAAGAAAAGTAAAGAGCTACATTAAACCGAAATTAAATAGAAATGTCAAATAAATTTCCAAGCATAAAACTACCACAAACAACCATCATTAAATAAATGAAGCCCAAAACGAACAAAAATTACCATAAATAACCGAATCAAATTCAAAGCAAGCAGAAACTAAGATGAGTAGGGCTGACGCCTCAAGCCTTCTGGAGACCAGAACATAATTTGCACTTTATTAAAAACACATTGATTTTTTAATGTTTTTACTTTTTTAAATTTATTAAATCATTTAACCAAATAAAAGTAAAATTAGCATTCGAATTTTGTTTTAATTACTCATGTACGGTGAGCCAAAATCAAAACCTTCATTAATTCAAAAACATTCAAAAATTAAATGAAAAAAAACAAGCTTTTTTTTCACTGAAAGTAAGGATCAACATTAAAACTTAAAACGAACAGAAATTATTCCGTATATGAAAGGGGCTGTCCCCTCCTAAATACCTCGCTCTTTACGCTAAAGTTTTTTATTGTTTTAAAAAATAAAGTGGTGTGACAGATTCAAACTTTAGCGTAAAGAACGAGGTATTGAGGAGGGGACAGCCCCTTTCATATACGGAATAATTACTGTTCGTTTTAAGTTTTAATGTCGCTCCTCACTTTCAGTTAAAAAAACTGTTTTTTTTTTAATTTAATTTCTGAACGTTTTTGAATTAATGCAGCTTTGATTTTGGCTCACCGTACATGAATAATTAAAACGAAATTTGCATATTAATTTTACTTTTTTGGCTAAATGGCTTTCTCGAAATTTTGTTCTGACATAACTTAAGAATTAACTTACGTAACGAACTTCTATATTCGTATGTTTTATTACGTAAATTAGGGAGTTTGCCCCCTAGTCGATACCATGCTCTTTACGCTAAAGTTCGAATTTTGTTCGAACCACAAACCCTTGAACCACAAAGGCCGGTTAATTAGAATAGATAGCTCTTTTGAGACTACTAAAAAAAAAACTGTAGCGTAAAGAGCGAGGTATTTAGGAGAGGACAGCCCCTTTCATATACGGAATAATTTCTGTTCGTTTTAAGTTTTAATGTTGATCCTTACTTTCAGTGAAAAAAAAACTTGTTTTTTTATTTAATTATTTATCAAGCCCAACTACCTAAATCGCAAAAAAGTACAGAAGAAAGATTCAAAAATGGAAAACTCTAATAAACGAAAGAAAAAAAGAAAATATAAATGGATAAATAGTAAAATTGATAGACCAAATTGAACTATAAAAAAACTATGGTATTTTATTTGAGACATTTTCAACAGAACCCTCTACATACGTTTACTTTATACGGAGCAGCAATTCTTGTAAGTAGCAGGGTTTTAAGAAAACAGCGTCATTTGTTGTTATTAGATTTGAAAAAAAAAGTTTTATTTCTTGAAAACCTAACACAACCAGAAGTATATTTTAATATCAGGAGGCTGCTCGCCCTCCCCCCACTGCTCTTTACGCTAAAGTTTCATAGTGCTTTAAAAATACTTCTTATTCAAATTCATTGGCCTTGTGTTTTAGCAGTCGTTCTTATAAAATAGGGTCAAATTTCAGCGTAAAGAGTGGAGGATTGAGGAGGGAGCAGTCCCTCTGGTATTCAAAAAAGACTTTTGTTCGTTTCAAATTTTATTGCCGCTCTTTTCTTTTATTTGAGTTCTTTTTTAAATTTAGTTTCTGTTATTTATTAGCTTAATTTCTGTTCGTTTTTCGTGGGGCTTTCAGGGTTACCCTAATCGCGAAGAGTGCTATCGTCAAACCCAACTCTTTGAATGAAAATTTAACTTTTACATAGCAATGCTTTGAGAAAAAGAATTCATTTGGCGTCTTTACTGTTCGAAATTAAACATAATTATCTAAATCAAACCATAATTTCCTCAATAGGAGGGGAGCTTTGGTCCCCTCATTCTTCATACTGCAGAGTTCATCTTCATACTGCATATATATATATATATATATATATATATATATATATATATATATATATATATATATATATATATATATATATATATATATATATAATATATATATATATATATATATATATATATATATATATATATATATATATATATATATATATATATATATATATATATTAATCCATATGTTTTTCTCTGTAAGTAGATCATACTTTTCCCTTTTCTTTTTCGAGCATTATACATAGTTCTTAATCAAACAGACGTCCAAGGTAATCTTGCTGAAGTTTTACGCTCAACTTGATCTTTTATTAAGTTATCCGAGAAGCCGGAGACAAATGAAAATGGATGGCTTTTTTTCAGCCTGATAAAGATTTTCGCTTTTTATGAGAAAACTCCAATGTGTCCCAAGATCTAACCTAATGGATCGACGAAGACGTTTTCCTTTTTTCTCTAGCGAAAAATATCATAGAGGTACCAACGATCCCTAGCAAAGGCAAACATCTGACACCTCTAAGGTTGTATGATGAGGCATAATAGACCTACTCCAGAATCGCGACTAAGGATATTAAAACATATACTTCTGGTAACCTAATGGCTATAGCATGGCCTTTTCTGCAGTTTGAACCTTCTCCAGAATTATTCCAACCCCCTCTCTTCCCCCCAATGAACTCTTGAGTCCACCTGCGTTTGTTGAAAGGATCCTCCATAGCAATGGAGGTGTGGGGGTTCAGAATATACCCATATGAAATCTGAAAATTGTCAGTATTGACTCCTTGGACATATGATTGCTATTCACCTTAGGTGAGACCCCCGTGACTTCTTCTGAATAAATAAAAGAATAAATATATTAAGTGAATCACTCTAATCGTCTTACAGTTTGCTAATAGAAATTCATGCTGAGAATGATGGATCTGAAATAATGGTTGTGGTTTTTGACGCATCAAAAGTTTCGACTATCTGACGAGAAGGTCACAGAGGTTCAGGGCAAAAGACCACACATATAATAATTTATTGAAGACAGGAAACGATAATGATTGTGCCTTATGACAAGAGAAGTGAATCAAACAGTAGATCATACCAAAATGTTACAGAGATATTACCAGGCTGGTCTTGAAATATGGAAAAATAATTTGTATTTGTTGGTGTTAATTGTTTTCGTTTCCAAAAAGAAGAAATCCATAGAATTTAACAAAATAGTTAAATTGAGATTTTATCCAATATTTTGACTTAAATATTTTACATTATTAATATATATATATATATATATATATATATATATATATATATATATATATATATATATATATATATATATATATATATATTAATATTATATTTTACTGCTTTTTTTCTCCGAGGTCGGCCAAATGGAGGTCTTCCAAATCGAAATAATAGAAACTAATAGGAAGCATTTCCAAATCAGACTATCAATAATAATTAATTGGATTATTTATCTGAGCCAATTTAGTAGCTGTGACAAGTTTTGAGCGAAGGGACTCCTCGTTATCATTTATTATTTAGTTTATTATTGCTGGGCATTTTATATAGAACAAATGGTATATAAAACTTTTCAATGGGCTCATTCGATGGGAAATGAAAAGTTAAAGTCTGTATTTAAAAACTCAAATGTTATAGGTGGGCAACCAGATTTATTTTTTCTTCTCCTCGAGTGCCCTATTATGCTCCAGGCATCCCCACAACTTTCAATACCACCTGAAAAATTTTTTGAGATGCCTGTTTCATTAAGAATTATGGAAAGGTAAAAAATTTGCCCCCTGATAAAGCTAGACCTATACAGCAAGGGGCCCAAATAGTGTAAGTTGTCATTATTCGTAAATACATTTAAGCACAAATATGGGCACGTAGCCTACTCTTAAACAGGGGAATCAATCAAAGAATTTAATTTTATATAATTGGATGTACAAGTTGAGTCTTTGAGACTACTATAGCCTCCCCGTTCTATTGCAAACTTTTTTATCATATAGACAAGTATATTGCACCTTGTCTAAACCGGAGTCAAGCAAGAATTTTCAATCTCAGTCCAAAAATAAGCAAAGTTCAAGCTGCGGACTGGATCGAGGCAAACACGCAACTCAAAGCAAAAAGGAGCAAGTCTTGACTTTGTGCAAAAGCGAGCTAAACTAAAACTAGGTGCGAAATTTCAGCGTTGCAATGCACAAACAAGCTAAATCAAGCTAAATTAGTGCAAATACGAGCTAAGTCAGTAGAAAGGGGGGTACCAGCGCGATCCCTCACCCCTGCTGCCATCTACAATTTAGTTTAATGCTGACGGGGCACCATATATGGGCATAGAGTCCCTAGGGAGAACATACGTGGTTAATGGGGTCAATGACCTCTTTTTCCAAGGTCGATTTATTGGTTGTTTTGGCCAAGTGCACGCTCGAGGCGAATGTTATGAGTTTCCAGGAATAGGAAACAGTATTTGTTGTTGTTGTTGTTTTGGGCAAGTGCATGCTCGAGGCGAATGTTATGAGTTTCCAGGAATAGGAAACAGTTAGATCACGTGTTTCCTTCTCAGCCAATCAGAGGGCTTGCTTACATATTAGCGGCGGAGGGAATATGAGGAAAGGATTTTTGCTATAGTTTTTATTAGTCTGTGAATAGAATTCAAAGGAGTGAGAAGAACAGTTTTGACTTTACTCATTTGGATATATATGTGTGTGTTGATGACGAGTGGAATGTTTACCCTATTAAAAGTTGATAGCGGAGTTGATGGTAATAATACAAGAGCACCAAACATTGCGGTGGAAATCACGAGAGGATCACGACTTTGTCTGGAATGGGATGAAGTATATGCAAGATATGTGATATCCTTGAGCAAATTTAAAATGGAGGATAAATTATGTTTCGCTGCAAAAGTTGATATAGCACATGTGAATAGACTTCAATGTGCTTTAAGTGCATTAGTGAAACATATCGAAGACAATAAACTGTATCGCTAATTGTACATGCTTACTATTATTGTTGTTGTAATTATTCAATAAAATTGTTTCGAAATCGAAAATGATCCCTTTCTTTTCTGGTTAGGTTAGGTTAGGGCTAAAGAATCAGGGTCAGTCTAGAGTCAGCAGTCAGAGTGAAAGGATTGAAAAATGAATAAATTTGAGAAAGAGAGAATTAGATCAAATCTAGTGTTTATGGAAAAACATTTGAATTTGGATGACGATTTTCTCGAGTTATCACTTCAACGCAGGATATTCTCTCGTCAGGGAACACTTGACAATATAATGAGGAGTGATTCTCCCCCATTGGACTATTGTATGAAACTTTTAAAATGTGACTCAATTGCTTATAGTCAATTTATTGATATATTAATTGGAACAAAGCAGAATCATATCGTGGATATACTTTTGAAAACATTGCCAATGGATTCAATGTAGATGGCTCCACCATTCGAAAGAGGTAACGTCACAGAGCTACTCCTCTCCCCATTCCCCTCACTGAATTTATCGAGCGAGGACGATCAGTTTCGTTTTAGCTGTGAGAGAGTCAAGTGACATTGGAAACCGAAAAAAAATGTTCTATACATGTCCATTGTGCATGTACACTCTTGGCAGTTGGACTCAATGTGAGAATTGTACAATTATTGATGACTATAGTGAAAAGTGTAAATTATGTAATCCTTGTAAATTACATAGAGGCTATGCAGTACAAATTAAAGGATGTAATTCATGTCTTGAAGAGATTTGTGACTCTCACCCTAGAGGACAACTGTGCTCCAATTGTCACTATGATAAATGTGATCAGTGGGAGAATACTTACCCCGCTATGATTGGAAAGAATCCTAAACGTGATTTTAGTTTATTTCTACGAGATTGGTATCGTCGTGGATTTAAATTATTCTGGGAAGAGGAATCTGGTCTACGATTCAACTGTTGGGGTAACAAGACAATTTGGTTTCTACGTCATCGTTGTGACGACACTGCCTACTATGACTATAAACCAAGTGATTTTTATTTGGCAGTTACCGAATGTGATTCACCATTTGAAAACACTGTATGTGATATTGCTTCAAATAGACAGATTGAAACTCGTGAATTTCATAATATGAATGCAAATGGTATCATTGACTATACAAAGAGAAATGACAAGAGTGAAGTTACATTGTACTGTAGAAAATGTGACCCTGACTTTGCAGTCAATCAAGATCAATATACAGTGAATCCAAATGATTTACCGGCATTAGTGGTTCACGACAGTTGCCTATACATCGAAGAAGAAATCTAAAGTGAAGATTTAAAGACATTGTTGTATATATATATATGAATTTTATTAACAAACAAATTCACAAACATTTTTTAAGCACTTTACTCTTAGGGCACTGAAATCAATACTGTATAGGTCTGAGAGGATATTTTCCACTAGAAAGTCGTTCAGACGTGGATTGTCACTATAAATGTGGAGAAACTGCTTGTAAGTATAGCCGTGACATCGGAACACAAAATATAGTAGTGCATGGAAGCCACAGCTTTTAGTCGTTAGATCCTGCACCCTCTTCCAATTTTGAATAATAGTTTTCCCACTGCTCTCAATATAGTTGCTGATGTGAGGTGTGTAAAATGTATAGGGTAGACCAAGAGGATCAAAAAATTCAATCGTCTTCATTGTTTGAAAGATGCACAGCCAATGACCCGTCAGCACAGTCGACGGACTGCTATTAACAATAATCAAGGTATTGTTGACACTTTGAATTTTTCCAAGAAAGTCCGAGGGTAGACAATAGGATTTGTACTGGGACATGTAGGGGTCCATATTAAATACATTGATTATTTGACTGGTGTTCATGGCGCCAAGTCTAGTAAAACACTGCCTTCGGGAGTGATTTCCCAATAGGTTTCATATTGATTTAGTGAGATTAGTGCAATACTCTCAGCCAATGGGTCGGCAAATGTACACTCTAAACGCACACTCCCCGTACGTACTATACTCATATCCTGTGTGCCAGACAAATCCAGAACAATGATACCATGTGTTTTAGCAAATATATCTTCGGTTATACCATTTTCAAATAGTTGAGAGTCATGATCTAGGGTTTGCATGGTCAACTCATACAATGTTCTATATGATTTATCAAAAGATAGATTGTAGAGTGGGATACCGTTTACTTTACACACAAGAGATGAAAGTCCAAACATCTCGAATTTATGTGGGCATTCAGTCCATGATCCTATTGCACTGGCGCTTTTTACAAATGCCAAAGCAAGTTTTGACGGAATTTCACCATTGATAAAGGATGAATCGGTCAAGGTGCTTGAGCCCATAGCAATACGACGTTGATTGGTGATTGTATGAGGAACAAGTAGTTTAATATTATTTCCATTGGCTCTCAGTTTTTCCACTGCCAAAGCAACAGAACTCATGACCTGTTGTTTGCGTACATGAAGTATTGCCGAGGTGAGGGAGAGACTTACATCAGGATTGGCAGCAAGTTCTTTTCTCAATATGAAATTGGAGGGTGCAAGCGTTAGTTTTATATCCACTTTAACATTGGGCGGCAGCCATTGGGGTATATTAAATATTTCATGATATATTTTTCCAACTAGATGTAATTCGCTAGTTGTAGCATTTTTAAGTGCATCTGTACTATCAGTATTAGTAATATATTCATATCCATTGGAGGTGCCTCTCAATTCCTTGTATGACCTGGGTGTCATCAGCATGAATTGCATATATCTAGTATACTTTGAGAGATTGTTGCTTGTGCTCACCAGCGTGCCATTGATGTAGACACTAATTTGACGAAATAAATTATGTAGTATACAATTTTCATAGGATATTCCATCGGCCCGAATTGGCATTGTATTGTCGGATTTCCGGACTTTCATTTGTAAATCTATAAATGTTGAAGACATGTCCATAAAGTAGTCTTCGTTGGAATCAATTTTAAAGTGGATATTATCGGAGAGGGGTTGTTGAGGATAAAATTGTTCATAGTATCCATGCTTGACACTCACATCAATATTTTCTGCATTGAATAGATTCAATGAGGCGGTGATTGAAGGTTGAGAATCCTTATGCGGTAGGTAGGACATCTTAAGAGAAGAAATCAAGTTTCGATCTAACAATTTTCTTCCTGGGGCGTCTTCTTCTGTTTACAGCACGTGTCGGCTTTTTCCTTCTTTTCTTTGACAAGAGGGATGATGTCTTTCGTTTCCGACCTGAGTGGAGACTGATGAGCGATGCATTGTTTCTCGACCTTTTTAAACCTTTACCATTTTGTTTTAATTTCTCGCCAAGGGTTCGCGCACTGGACCTAAGATTTTCCGAAGCACTTTTTTTAAAATCCTTGCGAGAGCCCCAATCGTATAGTGTAGAGGATGCAAAATCTGTCGCAGCCGGTACAAGATATTTTCTAGCCAGTGGTAGTGAAGAGCGAAACAGCTTAGCAAACCAACTGCCAAGACCGTAGCCAGACATTGACGAGCGACCCTTGTAATAGTCCATTCCATTGCCCTGTTGTCTTGGGCCAAGAGTATTAACATAGCAGTCAATATCAGGACAAGTGAATACCACTTTTTTATTAAACATCTTGTTGAATTTGAACGATGGGACGAAAATGGCATGTAATCACAGCCAAACCTTTTGAAATTGCTATGGGATCACCCAATTCAGTTCTTAGTGTTAACTGACAGAGTTCCAAATAGGAAGTGTTTACGGGAATATATTGAAGATGCTTTATATTGTAGTGGTGAATATGTTCTTGATTGGTTTTTAGTTCAAGAACTCGTAGGAGGGGAACATTTGAATTACCAAACCGAGATGTTTCCACAAATGAAGCGTAGAGAAACATACAAGTGTCCGTGGAGAAGGCAGGCGGGTAGTCAGCAAAAATGAAATTAGTGTTTTCGGCACTTTTACCGTTGATTATATTGAGCTTAAAGCCAAGAACATCCTTTAGGTTATCACTGAGAATAACCTTTTCGCTGGCAATAGGTGAACTAATGTAGATCTTACCCTCCTCCTTTGAATAGTTGAAATGAAAAGCTCCTTTTTTACGAGCGGAAATTCTTTTATTAATAGAACGACATAAATCATTCATACAGGTGAGTTCCTCATAGGGTAAATCAATATATGGATAATCCATCCAATTGATTTTTTGAATTTGTTCTTAATCACTTGAGGGTGGTGGCGGCCAATCATAGGGTCTAATTTTTATATCATATTTACGATCCTTCCTCAGGATGTCATAGGTATTTTTGAGAATACAGTCGACTAGAGCCACTTCATACTTTCCATCGAATTTGATGGTGGGGGAGAGTTTCGTCCAAAAATCACTTGTTCTATTCAGATCATTGTAGAGAGGATCAGAAATATTGGACATGAAAGTCACATAGAAATCATTGGGCATTGTTAATGTCTTCAGCACTGACCCAAGAATCAAAATCTGAGTTGTATCCTAGCCAGCGAACAAGCAACTGTCTCTTGCCCCTACGAGTACGACTCTTTAATATCTTTTCAATTTGATACATTTCACTAGTGTTTCTAACTTTTTGCAGTTCATATTCATAAAAACCGCCGAGAATCTCATCATCTTTGGTGTCTCGCAGTCGATATGTCGTGGGCTCGGTGTCCAGGATTTTGGACACTTTAAAAAGTTCAGTGCTCCATAAATAATTCCTCTTTTCAAAAATATTGGTGGTTCTATTAATTCGAACAGTATCACCAACATTGAATTTCTTCTTCACGTTTTTTTTTCTTTTTCACCATTGAAGTATTGCTTTAGAAAAGCATCAAATGTATTTTCACTGTAGTGAACTTCCCGAGGGCTTGAGTTGGACAGAAATCGATGAGGTCGATGGTTGTATATCCGCATGATTTTATCTAAATCATAAATAAAAGCCGGTGTATTTTTCAGGCTACAATATCTTGAAATTAATAGACGAATCGTTCTTATTAATCGTTCAGCCAATGCAGCCTTTATCGGGCTGTGACTATGATAAAGTGTTGTATTACATTTCAAAAGAACCTTTTGCACATGGGGATTAACAAATTCACTGCCACGATCCGATTGAATTTTTCTATACGAATCCTGTTCAAGAATACTTTCAATGGCCCGAGCAACTTCAACACCACTCTTTGACCGTAATCGAATGGCATAGGCATAGCGACTAAAGACACTGATTGCCACCAGAATATATTTGTAAGGTGCATTGTGACGCTGTTGAACTGCGTCTAAAGTTAAAAGATCCGTTTGCATTATATGCAGAGGGAAAAAGGCTTTATTTTGTTGATATTGTTTGCCGCGAAGCCTGTGATTCCGATGCAGTGTGTAACTCGATTCATTCTCTAGATACTCTTTTGCTTTTTTAAATGTGGTGCCGGAGACAACTTTAGAAAGCGTTTTGGGAGAACAGAAACTTCCCGCTTCACCAATATTTTCATAGACACCTTTCAGAACTTCATCCATTTTGAACGCCAACACGTAGTGTAATGTCCACTCCCCTTTTGCACACTGGAGGGTGAATCAATTCGTCTTCGCTTTTGACTAGCAGCCACAGGTGTTGTAAAATCATTGCTGCTGCTACTGATAGTATTTTCAAATATTGAATCTTCTTCTTCTTTTTTAAATGGTGGTGTTGGTGTTGTTGGAGGACTATATTCTCTTAGTTTCTTTAGAATTTGCTTATTGCCAATAATACTTTTGGGGAAGTTTGATACACTTAGAAAGGTGTATAGATTATTGTCAGATGATAAAAGTAATTTACGATTCGTCACCATATCACAAATTAAATCAACTAGATTATAACTTTTTCCCTGAATTATAATTCGTTTCCCTGTGCTGTCGAATTGAACTTGTTCACCAGTTTCCAACATGAGATAAGATAATACTCTCTTACTCTGTTCTCGATAGGTCACTGGCAATAGGTTTCCAATTTTCGATATAATTGAATTCAATTCCTTCTCCTTTGATTGTGCAGAATCTTGAGGAGATGTTTCCTGTTTAAAGGGGTCGGTAACAGTGGCGGCGGTGGGTCTCTCACGATATGGTTTATGTTTGTCCACACGTCGCAATGCATCTTGAAGTAAAAGCAGTTTTTTGTCATCGGCAATATTCTCATCATTAATGAATTTGCTTAGATTGTCTTCAAAATGTTCGACGGGTGAGAGGACAAGCTCAAATGGTGTCAATTTATAGGGTTTTGCCATTCTCTAGAGAAAACTGTTTACAAGTCCTGCAATTATTGGCAGTAAAAGTGTGAAAAAGCTACCGCCCGCTTGAAGGAGCCGTTTTCTTTTAAAAAATTTTCCCTTGTTTTTACAAGCCAAGGGGCGTATTAGATTAATGAAATCATTGTCAACACCATGTTTGAGTATAGCCTTCCTAAGCAAGGGTTTTGAAGTGCTTAAAACGGAAAATAAATGCCGTTGTTCGTGTAGTTTCTTCAGTGTCATAATGGCAACTAATAGCCTTTTCTACTGTTCACCGGAAGATATACTGTAATTTCATTGTCGAAAATGTCGGTGACTACACGTAGATCCTCGGGCGTGCTCTGATTAAGATCCAGCAAAATGTAACCGTAGGGTTTATTAGTCGCCTGAGTGTACGCTGACAACAGAAATTTAGGGGCGCCGGGGTATATCTGTTTATTGAGAGTTATGAGCGAGCTAGAATCACGAACAAGTCGATAGATAATATAGATAGTGCAATTCAAAGCAAGGGTTCGCATACATTTGCTCTGATGAAACAGATTGTGTAGAACTAGGGTTATGGAAATGTGTTCATGGTGGGCGCGAACAGTGAACAGTTGTAGCATTTCCTGTGAGAACTGTTCAATGGTTTCGGCCAAATCATCAATAATCAGCCATGAGTTCGATTCAATACTATTGAAAACTTCAAGTCCCCGTATGAATTGTATTGGTATGGTTGTGGCAATAGCTTTTATTTGATCATAGGACTCCTGCCAAATACTATAGCAATAGTAGATTTTTTTCGGCTTTTCCAAAAACATTTTATCGCAATTTTTAATTATTTTAGTTAAGAGTATTGTTTTCCCCGACATTGAGGGACCACACAGAAACGACCTGAAGGGTGTTTTAAATTGATACATGTTGCTGCTGCTGTTGACAACAGTTGGACTACAACTAACTGTAAATCATACGTGTCCAATGAATAAGTAGTAGTAACAATGATTTTCCCATAGATCTATCTACGTTAACAAGAGTAACAACAAAAAAACAATATTTCATGGTCATTTATTTCGGCAACATGAAAACTCTATTTGTTCAACATGAACAACAACGATAAGAATAACACTTGTTCAACAAGAACCTGACAACAATATTTCATGGTCATTTATTTTGGCAACATGAAAACTCTATTTGTTCGACATGAACAATGATAAAAATGACACTTTGTGTACAACAAAAATAAAAAAAAACACTTTTTGTCCATCAACAGCAATAACACTTTTTTGTACAACACTTATTGTCTTTAAACACTTTTCTGTACAACAACAACACTTTATGTACATTAGTAGCAAACTTTTCTGTACAAAACAAGAGCACTTGAAAACAACACTTGAAAACAACAGAAAAAAACACTTGAAAATTGAACTAGCACACTTGAACATTATGAATTTAAAAATGGGGTCCCCCCACCCCCCGGGGCCGCGGGGCCGAAGGCCGGTCGCGGGCGGGACCCCCCACCCCCCGGGGCCGGCAACGGGAAGGGTCCCCCCCCACCCCCCGGGAGCCGCGGTGGAAAAACAGTACAATAGTTGTCGTCACTGCTACAGGTTAGGTTGGGTCAGTGGTGGTTAAGGTGGTTAGTTGAGGTTGGGTTAAGGTGAGGTTGGGTTAGTTAATTTGTGAACGGGTTGGTGGTGGTTAGTTAATTTATGAACGGGTTGGTGGTGGTTAGTGGTTGGGTTAGTCAGGTTAGGTTTATTTATCCAGACCAAGTTGATTGCGATAATCTATGCATTCAACTCGATCTGAAATACGATAGTGGCCATGAGGCAGGGCACTCACGCCATTCTCGAGCACATAGACTTTGTCAGATATACATGACATTGCATTTTTTTTCCACTCTCACAGTATAATTTCTATACTGTCGAGAGCGAATTGCAAGCACTTGTGCTCTTGGCACTAGGCTACTTTCTACACATTCTCTGTACACGCTCATGTTGAAATTGTTCTTTACAAAATGTGTAGGCACCCCTTTACACGCCTTCTTTTCATCCCCACTATGAGTTTTAACGCAATAAACTTTAGGACCCAGGAACACCCCCCTGGATATCAAATCACTCCCCGTCTCTGATTTTAACATTAATAGTTGGTTGGGGGCTTGACGTTTCACCAACTCGGGGTAGAGTGATGGATTCCAGTTGGTGAAATCCATCCGCGAGCTGATGTGTTCCCCCTTTTCTAGATCACCCAATAAATCTTCGGTCCCATTTACCTTTAACAGCAGAGAATCTGTATCCCCATAGTAAACTTGAACCTCCCCCTCCCGTGGCCAATGCACCTTGCACAAATTGTAAAAAAACGACAACATGAGCTTTTTGGAAATTTCCAGTACTGAACTACCTCCTGCTATATTCTTGTTCAGTACCACATTTCACTTTCGCCTGTGTAGAAGAACCATGCCAGTCTCTATGCTCGTGAACGATGTAAAATTGGGATCGGCAATAATTCGTGCACACTCTAGAGGGTCAGTCACGACGTCGCAGCGAGATCTGTTACGTACGCTTTCACACATTTTGCCAAACGCTGAATTTAGAATGAGTTTGTACATTTCCTTCTCCACCTTTGAGTTTGCCCTAGAGCGTTTATCGACAAAAGTGTCGATAAACGTCTTTAAATATGGTCGCTGATTGAACTGTAGGACCCTATGTATTTTGGTGATTTTGAAGCCATTGTTCACCATCCAGTGCAAAAGCACATGGTGAACAATGATATTCTCCTTAGGGTCCAAATCAGCAATCAGTTTTTGCTTAGAGGGAGTCCAGTGCATCCCCATATCCTCAACCAATGATCGATTGTAGGGGCTCAGTGAGTCCCTGCTCACGGGTCGATCGATACAGGGAAAAACAAAATCTTTGACGGAGTCGTGAAGCGCCAGAGGAATGTGACCGTCAATTTCAAAGAACCATCCTTGTGGCCCATTGTCCTCGACGGTGGTAATGTCGGGGAACTCACAAGGATTCTCAAGCCATTGATAGTTCCCACACGGCAAAGAGTAGTGAGACATTGCCGAGGGGTACAATGAGTTCATGTCCAAGAACACTGCATTTGACTTTGCACCGGTGCTTTGTCCGCTCGGATCGGTTGACAAGACGCGGTCCCCATGAAAAACATACCCTCCTCTCATTGAACGCTCTACAAAAAGGTGCTGATCTACATCTGTGATTAGGCCTATTTCCTCCCTACTAATTTTTGAAATCAAATCCATCACCAAATGGGGTGTGGAAAAATAGTAGCCTATATCTAACCCGAACTCTGAATAGATTTGGTCTGTGTTCTTACAGACTATATCCAACAGAGTTAAAACGTAACTGGCCAAGTACAGTCTACAATAATCCCACCCATTTTTACAATCCCCCTTAGACCACACCTTCTTGGCAAACTCATATTCCTCGGCTGTGCATTCACTACTGGTCAGTGAATTGTAAAAAGCTTCAATTGGAGGTAGTTTCACCTTGCTTAAGCGAGCGCCAGAACAGTAATAATCGTATGCGTATACACCTTTGCAGGTCAACAGATCATACATTTCACTGTCTGGAAAGTGCTGTTTAAGCAAGGGAAAGCTATCAAAATTGTCGCTTTTCTGCACTTGAATCAATTGACTCAATGCCTTGGGAAAAAAACTAAAAGAATCTAAAAACCTGATTTTATTCCAACACGTATGCTCATTATCCGCTGCCTGCCATTTCAGCTCGAGAAGCAACAACTTCTCGGCCGATTTGGGAATAATGTTATAGGTAAATGAACTGTTTACCCAGGGACTATCTACTCCCCCTCCCTCCCTGTGCATACGTGCCAGTGCCGATAAAATAAATTTTAAATCATAATTTGAGTTGTGGATAAAAACAGGGATAAAAAACTGCTGGCTAACATTCAAGTTACACGATTGATGCGCAACCCCTCTAAAATTACTACCCCCAGAAGATATTTCCTGCCACAAGTGATTATGATCCCTAACTTTCCCCCTCCCCCTCTTTTCCCTTTAGTCCCCTTATCCCCCTCTACAAACTCCCCCTTACAAACCCAACATATTTTTTGATTCTTAATCGCGAGACGATCCTCTGCAGACAAAACCATTTGATAATGGGTATTTCTCAAACGAGAAATAGCGCCATTAGCTGTGCTAATTAGTTTAGTCAGTGCCTTGACCATGCACTCCTCCTCACCCAACGTTTCTACTATTTCTAACAACCGCATGGTGTTAGAACTGTCTCTTTGTGCATGAGCATAGGACACTGCAATAGCTTGATGTTCTTTGACTCGGTTTGGAAATCGAGGATCGTTCACCTCCACCAGCTTAGCTTCACAGTCTAAAGATATTTTGTTGCACTGGAGAAGGGTGTTTTGAAAATTTTTAAAACGTAAAATGGCCCTATCCCCTGAAACCGTTTCCACTGTCTGGTAGCCATGCCGTCTACAATGCTTCATATGATCCCGTAGTTTTATATCACTACGGAATTGTGACAGACATGTCGGACAGTAGAAACGTACCCCTAGCTCACTACCACCCCCCAGAACTCTACTGATGTCTGTAATAGGATTAAAACGGCCAATTGAATTTGCAAGGTCACTAGATGGTGGTGTATACAACAATCAAACCCAGTGTCTGACTAATTCAATTGACGGGCCCCTTGCAGGGAAGACCACCCCCTTCTTTTTTGAACGAACCCCATCTTCAAATTCAGTTTCACACTGAACCACAGTAACGCCGATATTTAAATGGGCATTAGCCCTTTCAAAAATATCAATAGATCGTAGCGTTACTGGGTATTTTCCTTCTAAACAAGAGAAATCTACAATGGGGAAATAGGACCCTTCCTTCCCATGTACAGCCCAATCGTCTAAATTCGTCTTGGTAGCGTCACGTGCTAGAGGCTCGAATGCTGATATGAGGAAAGCATACTTGAAACATTTTTGACCTGTTTCAAAACAGATCCGCTGGACACCTTGACAACCTTCTAGATCTGGATTATATTTTAAAACTGTATCCCTATCATACCCCCCACCTGCCCCCCCCTCTTAAAATAAAATCTTTCTTAAACTTACAGATATTCACACTTAAATTTTCAATAAATAAAACTACAGACCCACTACCGTTTTCGTTAAAGTTTTCAAGATGCGCTATAATTTGACCTACCCACTCCGAAAAAACACCCTCAAAATTTTCTAAATTTGGATAAATCAAACGCATCTCGGAATGTACATAAAGATAATAAACTTCGCTTTTCCCCTCATTTAAATAAAACACCTTTAAAACAATAGAAACCTTAATTGAATCCCTCCCCCACAATTGAATTTGGTTCTCCAGCAGTGCACGAATTTTATCCTCATAGTCATGCACAATTTCTACAGGATCAAACACATAATTTCCCCCCATAAGTGAATTAAACGGGTCCCCAAAAGTCGCAGTGTAGACAACTATTGCATTTAAAACTGTGTTGGACAGCTGAAAGTCTGGAAATGGTGTAAATTGGTCATTACCCCCCTCCCCCTCTTGTATATTATCAACACTCCCTCCCCCACATTGTTCAACAATATTTGGGGTATGCGAATGCTCTACTTCAGTAGTTTGAAGAGGATTCGTTAGGGTATCGGAGGCTAGAGGAGGAGGGTTCCGAGTTAATTCGTTTGTAAAATCCTCCAAAAGCTGTAGTGTATTTTGACTCAAGTCTCCCTGCCCAACTGCGCTATAATCTACATTAAAAAGAAAATCATCTAAAAACTCATCAATATTAAACGGTATTTGACTGTCAGGTAAAATGTTATCGTCCCATGTTGAATTGTTGTTGGAGAGCTCCTCTCCTTCACCAGCTGATGATGACGGTGACAAGGAATAAGGGACCAATGGCTCATTTTCCTATAAATGAAAAAATAGCTTATTTTCAAAGTGTTCAAATCATCCCTACCGTTTTTAAAATTTGGATTATTATTCAAAACGAGTATAGTAGTAGTAGCAGTATGCACATAGTAGCATTTGGTTAATTCAACTGAAAGTTCCAATTTCCAACTTAATATAAGATATTTACAATCTAAAACGCCGCTTTACATAAAATTGACAATTTGATTTTTTTCAAACAACTCCCCTCAATTTCCAGTATTTAATGCTCCCCCCTCCGAACCGGCCATCGCGGCGCTTCCCCGCAGCGCTTCCCGCAGCGCTCCCCCCCGGCACTCCCCGCGGCGCTTCTCGGGCCCACCGGCGCTTCCCGACCGCCACCGTGGCTCCCAGCCGTTTACATAAGGTCAAAAAAAAAAAATGTTGTTAGACCATAAGTCGTTTCTCTCTCTCTAATTCCCTACACTGGGATGTCTAGGACTCATTAGCTTAATTATTGTAAGCCGCGTATGTTCTGTTCCATGCGTATTTTCAGGGAAACACTACAATTAAATGGGAAACCGTTAACTCCCCTAAAATCTTGGCAAGTTGTAAGCTGTCAAAAATATTGCGCAAATTAGAATCCATATGTGCAATGAGATAAATGGGATAATCTCTGTCCTTTCCCATAAAATAATAATATTCAATTGTGAAAAATAGCATTTTGAGTTTCATAGTGGAGAGATAGCGGTAAACTAGAAATTACCTAAAAATATTATTATGAGATATCGAAGAGATAGCAACAGTGAGGGGACAGAGAAAATAGCAAAGATTAGAAAAAGAGCGGTTTCTTTTGACAAGCAAGCAAACAAATTACATTATATTTAGATATCTCTGAGGGAGGGAGGGGGAGCAGAGAAATTTAAAACAATGGTTGGGGGCGAGGGGTTAATATTTTAATATCTCTAAGATACACTTTTACACAATGTTGAAAAATAGTGAAATGAAAAGACTAAAAGACATTGGAAGAAATAGATATATATTTCTATAAGATAGGTAGGAAAAATGCTCACATTAGCAAATTCCGGGTGTATTTGAATGCCCGAAGGCTCAGGCGAAGCATGCTGTACCATCGGCGGACCTTGTGTTGGGGGGGCATCGACTTTACCAGGAGCGGGACTCGCCATCGTGTAGGAAGCTGCCCATTCACTTTTGAATTTCCTGCTAGTGGATGGACCAGCGATGTCACAATCCTGCGCAGATTGGGCTGCGGCTTGGGCAGGTAACACTTGTTTTGGGGTCGTGTAAGGGCCAGCATACTTAATAATGGATGGTCTCATGGGGCTGCCTCGTCCTCTCTCGCTTTCTTAGATGGAGGAGTCAGACATTCTTCACAATCTGTCGCCTTCGCATGGGCCGGATTATTACCCCTTTCTCTCTTACTGGGGGGCAGCGGGCATTCTTCGCAATTTGCCTTAAAGAAGAGAAAAAAGTGTGTATCGAAATAATTTCCCCCTTTTTTTTAAAGAAGGAAAATTAGTATCCCGAACCAACACTAACCATAATTTTGTCTACCCCCCCCCACCCTAAATTTCGGAAAATTAATCCACCCTAGGTTTACCCTCTCATTGAGTTAATCTCGCGATTTATTCAAGCGCAAGGCAGATCAATAAAGAATATGTCTTACTGCCTTTTATTCAAATGTTATAGTTAAAATCACTAAAATGTCGAAGAGAAATGGTTAGACACTGAAGCCTAAAACAATTATCTTTTCTTTTCTATTTTGTCACTAATAAAAGTGCTAAACCCCTCCCCAACAAAAATCCTGGATACAAAATTGAACCCCTCAACACTGAAGTCGAAAACAATTATGGTAAAAAAAATTATCTTTTCATTTCTATTTTGTCACTATTAAAAGTGCTAACCCCCTCCCCAACAAAAATCCTGGATACAAAATTGACCCCCTCCCCTAAATTTAGGAAAATTAAGCCACCCTAGGTTTACCCTCTCATTGAGTTAATCTCGCGATTTATTCAAGCGCAAGGCAGATCAATAAAGAATATATCTTACTGCCTTTTATTCAAATACTATAGTTAAAATTGCTAAAATGTCAAAGAGAAATGGTTCAACACTGAAGTCGAAAACAATTATGGTAAAAAAATTATCTTTTTATTTCTATTTTGTCACCATTAAAAGCGTTAACCCCTTCCCCAACAAATATCCTGGATTCAAATTTGACCCCCTCCCTGAGTTAATCTTGCGATTTATTCAAGCGCAAGGCAGATCAATAAAGAATATTTTAATTTGACGGAGAAACAGCTCCTTTGACTTGGCTGCTAAATCGTAAACACATAGGAAAAGGGTGACAGCTAATTTTAACCTCGCGCTGGAAGAGCCTTATGTCAAAACCAGAGCGGCATAATGCCTTAAGAATTGACAGAAGTCAGTGGACACTTTAAATCACAATACAGAAAAGCCGAAATTTATCGAAAAAGAAAATTATTTCTATTATGAGAATTATCATTGTAAAACAATGGGGGGGGGGGTTAGGTTTTGAGGCTAAAAAGAACATATTTTATGTTTTCTATCGAGTATAAAGATAGCATGGAGGTGTTTTGTATTGTGGGGGAAGGGGGACTTAGATATACTGGAGGGTGACCAAGAAAAATAATTTTATTCTGAAAATAAAAATTAAAAATGTACTCACATTGCTAATTGTGGCTGCCAAGGCTTCAAGCTCATCAATAATATTTAGTGTTCTATCCATTGTCAGGTTACTTTACTTTCTGATAATTTAATCACATTGCATGCCCGTTATATACGAAATCTCAAGGGTGAATTGTTATGTAACGGAGAAAACCATATGTAAGCAAGCCCTCTGATTGGCTGAGAAGGAAACACGTGATCTAACTGTTTCCTACTCCTGGAAACTCATAACATTCGCCTCGAGCATGCACTTGCCCAAAACAACAACAACAACAAATACTGTTTCCTATTCCTGGAAACTCATAACATTCGACTCGAGCGTGCACTTGGCCAAAACAACAAATAAATCGACCTTGGAAAAAGAGGTCATTGTCCCCATTAACCACGTGTTCTCCCTAGGGACTCTATGCCCATATATGGTGCCCCGTCAGCATTAAACTAAATTGTAGATGGCAGCAGGGGTTAAGGATCGCGCTGGTATCCCCCTTTCTACTTAAGTCAAAGCTAAGGAAATCAAAATCCAGACCAGTCCTGATTTGATGCAAAAACGAGATTAGTTCTGAGACGGTGCAAAAACTACCATAAGTCTTGATTCAGTTCAAAAATTAACGAGCTAAGTCCGGACAAAGTGTAAAAACGAGGTTGGGGAAGCCATGTACCTAGTTTGTACCTCCAATCTTGCACATAGGAAATACTTTCATGATTACCCCCCCCCCCCCCTCCCCGCCCCTCTATGAAGAGGTGATGTTCGGGTAACGAGAAGATAGATCAAGTGAATAGCTTCACTTATCTGATTAGTATTATTAATCAAGATAGTGAATCCAGTGAAGACTTAAAAAGTAGAATAGCCAAAACGTAGGAGGCTCTTTTCACAGTTGGAAAAAAGAAAGCTTAGAAGAACAGCAAGAAAAGTCTGCGAACAAAAATTTCAATATTTAAAGTCACGGCCATGACAGTGCTTAAGTGTGAATCTGAAACGTAGGTGCGTTGAAAGGCTGAGGAAGATCTATTAAATGTCTTACAGAAGAATTGTCTAAGGATAGTTTTAGGTAACCGTTTGCTTGACTGTATATCAAAAAATAAGTTGGGAGAAAAGTGCACTTCGAACCCATTTCCAGGGCTATAATGAAAAAAAAGGTTGAGATGCCTCAGACACCTTTTGCAGATGAAGAATGACAGATTGCCAAAGATTGTACTTTTTGGCCATCCGTCTAGGGCCAAAAGAAAAACATGTCGGCTCTGGAGAGGGCGAAAAGAGGTCATAAGGAGGGATTTAAAGAAAATTGGAACTTTCATGGGAGGGGTAAAGAATGAAGCTTTGAATAAATTAGAGTGAGGCAGGAGCGTGCATAGCTATGACAGCCTGAGACGGGTTGGTGTTGCAGTGATCTGTTGATAATAATATTAGTAGTAGTATTTTGATGCTGTAATAATGTCAAGAATTGAGGGGGTCCCCCAACCCTCTATGGAGGTTCAATGCATCAATAGCTTCTATTTCGTCCTGGTACCATAAATCACATGTAGGGCACTATGTGTTATATCTTACGAATTTTGTCTGGGGTCTGACGTCCCCTTCTAATAGGCAAGACAACAAGATTCCAGGGACCCCTTTTCCTAGCCTCCCATCTGGCATGGTTAAGATCACATTACCCATTCTAAAAGATCACGACAAGAGATTAGGGTTGCCCCTCTTCCTGTCCCAAAGAGGTTCAATCGGTCACTGGTTTTAAAAGGCGGAAATAGTGCATGAATCCTTACTTCTGATTAACTTTGGTTGAGATCCAACAAACCCTTCTTTCTATCAGTCGGGAGACATGATTTCACGGATTCCCTCCTCCTTTTCCTCCAACCATTTAGTTCATACCTGGTCCTAATGTCCAAAAGTCATTAGTAGGACATTAATCTTACTGTGAATAAGTTCTAAGACCACGCCCATTAGAAAATAATGCAGAACAAATCTAGTGAAGAAAGACTTTCAGTCTTTGGAAACCAAACAGTAATTGAAATGCTTCGGCCGAGACCTTTGCTCAGCCCTCCTAAGTCCAACAAGAAGAAAAACCACAGAATGTATATTCTATGTTCCGTAAAACTATAGATAGTTGAATTGAGGTTTTATCCAATATTTTGACTTAAATATTTTACTCTATTTTTTATTTTACTGCTTTTTTCTCCAAGGACAGCAGAATAGAGTTCTCAGCCGAAATTTTGTATTATTTTCTGGTTTTCATTGGCTGAAATTTTTAATCGTTCATTTCTTCTTTTCTGTTTTTCTTAGCGCTTACTTCCCACCATGTTTTATAAAGATCCGATTATTCCTTACAGCAAACCCTGACAACAAGAATTTGAGTTGGCCAAAATAATTGTGGACCCCAAAAGGCGTAACTAGGAAACTTACTCTTCCCTCCAAGTTAAGTTTGATAATGATCTAAAAAGTACTTCTGCTAAACCTCTTTATGACTAAGTTTTAGGGATCTCTCTCTTGTACAAAGTTTATATAGGGTTCACAAAATCCATAATTAAAGCATTAGCTTTACCTTCCCGCAAAGTTTGGTTGAGGTTTGACTGTCTTTTCCGGTAGATATTCTGATTACATAAATTAAGAGACCCTTCTCTTTGAATACCCCGTAAGCCCAAAAGACCAAACTGCGACACATGTTTTTTACTTCTCACAAATTTTAACCCAGATCTCAAACTCCTTTTGCTAGGTGTTGTGATTACAAGAATTTCGGGACCAGCCTCTCCCTTTCCCCTTACAGGTAGAACCAGATATGAATCTTCAAAAAGTGCAACTAGGAAGCTTATTATTGCTGCCCGCTAATTTTAGTTGAGATCTGATAACTTCGGTTAAATGCCCTGATGACAAGGATTCCAGACAGAATAGAATCATGGTTGCAGCGGTAGCTACAACCTAGTAAAGAGCGAATTACAGCCCATAAAAATCGAAATTTAAAAAAAGTGTTTTTAAAAAAACTAACTAATGAAAAAAAATTGTCATGTAACACTGATTCAGAAATGGTAACTATTATTTCGGTTTGTCTTAAAAGTAAAAGTCTATTGCAAAAAACATTCATGATGATTTCACAAAAAAACTGAAACCCCTCGAAAATGGCGTCCGATCAAAATAAAAATTGTACCATTGAAATCAGCATGGTTGAAAACCTTGTTAAGGGTAATTACAGTCCCCCTCCTTGAACAACAAGGAAAATCCCTTTTTTGTATGGGTAGCACTGATCTGTCTCCCGTTTTTTTTTGTTTTTTTTTTTCGTTTTTCTTTCTAGCAGGGCTAGGAGGTGACCAGAACATCATAGAGAAGTGGATAGCTGATTCGAACGTAAATTAAATTTTCTAGTGTTCTTTTTAAGTGACCAAAAAGATTGGAGGGCAACTATCCTCCTCCCCAAGGACCCCCTCTTCCCAAAGTCATCCAATCACAATTTTGAGATACCCATTTAGTCCAACAAAGTTCAAAATCTTTGGTTTTGGTGATGATATGACCCTCCATAGTCCCGTGGAAAAGGGCTGCAAACTGTATCGGTATCGGACGTATTTATATTACAGATATCGATATGAGCCTATTGTTATTGGGTGTATTGGTATCGCAGGACAGATTTTTAATAGCTCATATAAAAAGTATTTCTCATATCTACGTCCAGTGGCGTAGTTTTGTCAAAAACCCCTGGGGGGGGGGCAAAGTCGGAGCCAAATTTCCAAAATCAAGTGAAAATGATAGTCAAAACTGAAAAATGAGCCATATATTACCATACAGGCAAATATATACTAAATAAAACTGACCAGTTTCTCTGGATACTCGAATTATGCAGGTTTATCTTAGTTTTGACAAGATATTTTGCAGTAACTAAATTTCTGCTGGGGGGGAGCTTGGGTTTGGAGGAGGCCGTTACCCCTCCACCCTTCCCCATAACAAATTATGCCCCTTTCCACGTCCTTTCTATAAAGTCCACCATCATCAAGTTCCAAATGTCACTAAAAAAGGCACTTTTAGTGCCATGTCTCAAATGGAACAGCTGGGGCTAGTGGGCTACCAGGACTTTTTAGAGTGACGTTTAACGGCTTATTTGAAAGTTTTTTTTTCCTATCTCCATGATTTTTATCAATTCTACCATCCGTAAGTGTGATATAGCACTTGGCTATTTATTATAATTTCTGTTCGGTTTGAGTTTCCTCTAATTGTTGATTGTTATTTTGTGGTAGTTTTACCCTTGGAAGATTATTCGAATTTATTTCTGCCCATTTTTGACTTAATAGAGCTCTACTTTTCTTTGAAAACATATTCTGTGGAAAATGTATTTTTTAATTAATACGAATATATGACACCGTCATTCAGCCAGGGGGGGGGCTGTCCTCCCCCTTGCCCCCCTCACGGGCGCCCATGCATCATAGAGAGGTGGGTAATAGTAGAAAGGCCTCAGGAGGTCCGATCATGACCACGTGGTTTATGGTTTTCTCACTGAGAATGAAAAAACATAATTTTTCTCACTTGAAAAAACAGAATTTTCTCACTTTTATGGATGTTTCTTGGACGGTTATGAGTGTTGGTCAATTTATTTGATGTTTTTCATGGATGTCAACATCAATTTATGTCTGTTTTATGGTTTTTGTCAGTGAGAATGGAAAAACAGTATTTTTCTCACTTTGATGGATGTTTTCTGGATTATTGAGTCTAATATCACCTGTCAGAATTGTTTCCGGGGAAGTTAATTAATGTCTGACAGACGACGTCAAGTTAATTAATGTCTTTGATGTATTTTCAAAGAGAATTGTTTCCGGGCGAATGTTTATTAATACCTGACAGATGATGTCATGATTGATTGATTTGTCACGAAAGAGGAATTAATTTGTTGTTTCTAAGGAGAATTATTGATTCACGAAAGGGGAATTAATTTGTTGTTTCCAAAGAGAATTGTTTCCGAGCGAATGTCTATTAATGTCTTTGGAGTTCTACCAAGAGAATTGTTTCCGGGCGAATGTTTTGATCTTAGCGATGAAGTGATTAGCGCGCGAAAGGGTTTCTTAGTAATTTCAAATGTGAAAGCACAGGGATGCCAAAAACGAAAGGAACTCGCTGAAATTACGTTTAGGGATTATTTGGGCGAAACCGTTTTAGACATTTTAGGGAATTATTTCGGCGAAACAGTTAGAGACATTTTAAAAGATGATTTTAGAAGATGTTTCAGAAGAGAATTTGAGGGTGAAACTCTGTGGTCATTATAGAAAATAAGTTGTATTTGAACAGTGTTGTGAGGTCCTCTACCCGGACCCCAAAGGGCTCCGATCCCCCTACCCCAACCCCGAAGGAAGCCCCCCAGCCCCCCAAAGGTTCCCCAAGGCTCCCAAAGGGTCCCCCGGGCCCCACAAAGGGCCCCCGGCACCCCAAAGGCCCCTGAGCCCTCATTTTTTAATACTTTTTTTAAGGCTTTACTATATCTTTTCAGAACAATTTCATTTCTTAGTGTCCCTCCTAAACCTATTTTACAAGTTGAAGTACTTATCTTTTTCATCCACAACTATACTTTACAGCTTTTTGGTTACCTCAACACCAAGAAATACTTTTCAAAGACCATTTCAGAGCAAGTTACTTTCTTAATGTCCCTCCTAAACCATTTTCCTACTTGAAGTACTTATCTTTTTCATCCACAACTATACTTTACAGCTTTTTGGTTACCACAACACCAAGAAATACTTTTCAAAGACCATTTCAGAGCAAGTTACTTTCTTAATGTCCCTCCTAAACCCATTTTCCAACATGAAGTACTTATCCTTTTCACCCACAACTATACTTTACAGCTTTTTGGATACCTCAACACCAAGAAAACCCATTTTCCAACTTGAAGTACTTATCTTTTTCACCCACAACTATACTTTACAGCTTTTTGGATACCTCAACACCAAGAAATGCCTTTCAAAGACCATTTCAGAGCAAGTTACTTTCTTAATGTCCCTCCTAAACCCATTTTCCAACATGAAGTACTTATCTTTTTCAATCACAACTATACTTTACAGCTTTTTGGATACCTCAACACCAAGAAATACTTTTCAAAGACCATTTCAGAGCAAGTTACTTTCTTAATGTCCCTCCTAAACCCATTTTCCAACTTGAAGTACTTATCTTTTTCACCCACAACTATACTTTACAGCTTTTTGGTTACCTCAACACCAAGAAATACTTTTCAAAGACCATTTCAGAGCAAGTTACTTTCTTAATGTCCCTCCTAAACCCATTTTCCAACTTGAAGTACTTATCTTTTTCACCCACAACTATACTTTACAGCTTTTTGGATACCTCAACACCAAGAAATACTTTTCAAAGACCATTTCAGAGCAAGTTACTTTCTTAATGTCCCTCCTAAACCCATTTTCCAACTTGAAGTACTTATCTTTTTCATCCACAACTATACTTTACAGCTTTTTGGATACCTCAACACCAAGAAATACTTTTCAAAGACCATTTCAGAGCAAGTTACTTTCTTAATGTCCCTTCTAAACCCATTTTCCAACTTGAAGTACTTATCTTTTTCACCCACAACTATACTTTACAGCTTTTTGGATACCTCAACACCAAGAAATACTTTTCAAAGACCATTTCAGAGCAAGTTACTTTCTTAATGTCCCTACCCTTTCCAAATACTATCTTTTCCCCACATACTTTTTTCTAGCTTGAAGTACTTATCTTTTTCACCCACAACTATACTTTACAGCTTTTTGGATACCTCAACACCAAGAAATACTTTTCAAAGACCATTCCAGAGCAAGTTACTTTCTTAATGACCCTCCTAAACCCATTTTCCAACTTGAAGTACTTATCTCTTTCACACACAACTATACTTTACAGCTTTTTGGTTACCTCAACACCAAGAAATACTTTTCAAAGACCATTCCAGAGCAAGTTACTTTCTTAATGACCCTCCTAAACCCATTTTCCAACTTGAAGTACTTATCTTTTTCACACACAACTATACTTTACAGCTTTTTGGTTACCTCAACACCAAGAAATACTTTTCAAAGACCATTTCAGAGCAAGTTACTTTCTTAATGTCCCTCCTAAACCCATTTTCCAACTTGAAGTACTTATCTTTTTCACCCACAACTATACTTTACAGCTTTTTGGATACCTCAACACCAAGAAATATTTTTCAAAGACCATTTCAGAGCAAGTTACTTTCTTAATGTCCCTCCTAAACCCATTTTCCAACTTGAAGTACTTATCTTTTTCACCCACAACTATACTTTACAGCTTTTTGGATACCTCAACACCAAGAAATACTCTTCAAAGACCATTTCAGAGCAAGTTACTTTCTTAATGTCCCTTCTAAACCTATTTTCCAACTTGAAGAACTTATCTTTTTTCACCACAACTATACTTTACAGCTTTTTGGATACCTCAACACCAAGAAATACTTTTCAAAGACCATTTCAGAGCAAGTTAGTTTCTTAATGTCCCTCCTAAACCCATTTTCCAACTTGAAGTACTTATCTTTTTCACCCACAACTATACTTTACAGCTTTTTGGATACCTCAACACCAAGAAATACTTTTCAAAGACCATTTCAGAGCAAGTTCCTTTCTTAATGTCCCTCCTAAACCCATTTTCCAACTTGAATTTCTTATCTTTTTCACCCACAACTATACTTTACAGCTTTTTGGATACCTCAACACCAAGAAATACTTTTCAAAAAACATTTCAGGGCAAGTTACTTTCTTAATGTCCCTCCTAAACCCATTTTCCAACTTGAAGTGCTTATCTTTTCCACCCACAACTATACTTTACAGCTTTTTGGATACCTCAACACCAAGAAATACTTTTCAAAGACCATTTCAGAGCAAGTTACTTTCTTAATGTCCCTTCTAAACCTATTTTCCAACTTGAAGTACTTATCTTTTTCACCAAAACTATACTTTACAGCTTTTGAATACCTCAACACCAAGAAATACTTTTCAAAGACCATTTCAGGGCAAGTTACTTTCTTAATGTCCCTCCTAAACCCATTTTCCAACTTGAAGTACTTATCTTTTTCATCCACAACTATACTTTACAGCTTTTTGGATACCTCAACACCAAGAAATACTTTTCAAAGACCATTTCAAAGCAAGTTACTTTCTTAATGTCCCTTCTAAACCCATTTTCCAACTTGAAGTATTTATCTTTTTCACCCACAACTATACTTTACAGCTTTTTGGTTACCTCAACACCAAGAAATACTTTTCAAAGACCATTTCAGAGCAAGTTACTTTCTTAATGTCCCTCCTAAACCCATTTTACAAGTTGAAGTACTTATCTTTTTCACCCACAACTATACTTTACAGTTTTTTTGATATCTCAACACCAAGAAATACTTTTCAAAGACCATTTCAGAGCAAGTTACTTTCTTAATTTCCCTCCTAAACCCATTTTCCAACTTGAAGTACTTATCTTTTTCACCCACAACTATACTTTACAGCTTTTTGGTTACCTCAACACCAAGAAATACTTTTCCCGGAAGAAGAAAAGGCCCAAGACATAAAAAATTTAAAGTTCACTTCTAAATTTTTCCGTAGAAGATAGGAAAAGTTATACCATGATTGTGATTATTTTCTATGAAGATAAAAAGTTTCACTTTAATTCTAAATTTTCTTAAATTCAGTTCCAACCTTTCTCAAAGAGATGAAAAAATTTAAAGTTCTGTTCCAAATATTTCCCCGGAAGAAGAAAAGTTCAACTTCGATTCTGAATTTTCTCAATGAAAATGAAATAAGTTATTGATCAATTCTATTTTCTCAAAATATTATAAAATTTTCCACTCCAATTCAGATTTTTCTCAAAGAGATGAAAAAATTTAAAATATTGTTCCAAATTTTTCTTAGAAGATAGAAAAGTTCAAGTTCTAATCTGAATTTTACCAAAGAACATAATTCAATTCTAATTTCTCCAGAGAAAATAAAAAGCTTCCACTTCAGTTTTAAGTTCACCAAGACGTAAAAAATTTAAAGTTCAGTTCTAAATTTTTACACAGAAGATAGGAAAAGTTATACTATGATTATGATTATTTTCCATGAAGATAAAGAGTTTCACTTTAATTCAAATTTTCTTAAATTCAGTTCCGACTTTTCACATAGAGATGAAAAAATTTAAAGTACTGTTCCAAATTTTTCGTAGAAGATAGAAAAGTTCAAGTTCTCTTCTGAATTTTACCAAAGAACACAATTCAATTCTAATTTCACCAGAGAAAATAAAAAGCTTCCACTTCAGCTTCAAGTTGACCAAGACATAAAAAATTTAAAGTTCAGTTCTAAATTTTTCCGTAGAAGATAGGAAAAGTTATACCATGATTGTGATTATTTTCTATGAAGATAAAAAGTTTCACTTTAATTCTAAATTTTCTTAAAATAAATTCCGGCTTTTCTCAAAAAGATGAAAAAATTTGAATTTCTGTTCCAAATATTTTCCCGGAAGTAGAAAAGTTCAACTTCGATTCTGAATTTTCTTAATGAAAATGAAATAAGTTATTGATCATTTCTATTTTTCCAAATAATATAAGAAGTTTCCACTTCAGTTCAGATTTTTCTCAAAGAGATGAAAAAATTTAAAATACTGTTCCAAATTTTTCGTAGAAGATAGAAAAGTTCAAGCTCTCTTCTGAATTTTACCAAAGAACACAATTCAATTCTAATTTCACCAGAGAAAATAAAAAGCTTCCACTTCAGTTTTAAGTTCACCAAGACAAAAAAAATTTAAAGTTCAGTTCTAAATTTTTCCGTAGAAGATAGGAAAAGTTATACCATGATTGTGATTATTTTCTATGAAGATAAAAAGTTTCACCTTAATTCTAAATTTTCTTAAATTCAGTTCCGACCTTTCTCAAAGAGATGAAAAAATTTAAAGTTCTGTTCCAAATATTTTCCCGGAAGAAGAAAAGTTCAACTTCGATTCTGAATTTTCTTAATGAAAATGAAATAAGTTATTGATCAATTCTATTTTCCTAAAATAATATAAAAATTTTCCCCTTCAGTTCAGATTTTTCTCAAAGAGATGAAAAATTTAACATACTTCCAAATTTTTCATAGAAGATAGAAAAGTTCAAGTTCTCTTCTGAATTTTACCAACGAACACAATTCAATTCTAATTTCTCCAGCGAAAATAAAAAGCTTCCACTTCAGTTTTAAGTTCACCAAGACATAAAAAATTTAAAGTTCTGTTCTAAATTTTTCCGTAGAAGATAGGAAAAGTTATACTATGATTGTGATTATTTACCATGAAGATAAAAAGTTTCACTTTAATTCAAATTTTCTTAAATTCAGTTCCGACTTTTCACATAGAGATGAAAAAAATTTAAAGTTCTGTTCCAAATTTTTCATAGAAGATTGGAAAAGTTATACTTTGATCGTGAATATTCAAGTTCTCTTCTGAATTTTACCAAAGAACACAATTCAATTCTAATTTCTCCAGAGAAAATAAAAAGCTTCCACTTCAGTTTTAAGTTCACCATGACATAAAAAATTTAAAGTTCAGTTCTAAATTTTTACATAGAAGATAGGAAAAGTTATACTATGATTTTGATTATTTCCTATGAAGATTAAAAGTTTCACTTCAATTTTTAATTTTTCTCAAAGAAGTGAAGAAAAGTTCAACTTCGATTCTGAATTTTCTCAATGAAAATGAAATAAGTTATTGATCATTTCTATTTTCCCAAAATAATATAAAAATTTTCCACTTCAGTTCAGATTTTTCTCAAACAGATGAAAAAATTTAAAATACTGTTCCAAATTTTCCATAGAAGATAGAAAAGTTCAAGTTCTCTTCTGAATTTTACCAAAGAACATAATTCAATTCTAATTTCTCCAGAGAAAATAAAAAGCTTCCACATCAGTTTTAAGTTCACCAAGACATAAAAAATTTAAAGTTCAGTTCTAAATTTTTCCATAGAAGATAGGAAAAGTTATACTATGATTGTGATTATTTTCCATGAAGATAAAAAGTTTCATTTTAATTCTAAATTTTCTTAAATTCAATTCCGACCTTTCTCAAAGAGATGAAAAAATTTAAAGTTCTGTTCCAAATATTTTCCCGGAAAAGAAAAGTTCAACTTCGATTCTTAATTTTCTCAATGAAAATGAAATAAGTTATTGATCCATTCTATTTTCATAAAATAATATAAAATTTTCCACTTCAATTCAGATTTTTCTCAAAGAGATGACAAAATTTAAAATATTGTTCCAAATTTTTCATAGAAGATAGAAAAAGTTATACTTTGATTGTGATTATTATCCATGAAGATATGGAGCTCCACTTTAATTCTAAGTTTTCTCGAAGAAGTGCAAAATGTACAAGTTCTCTTCTGAATTTTCTTAGAGAGGAGAAAAAAGTTAGCTCAATTCTGAAATTTACCAATGAAAATGAAAAACTTCCACTTCAGTTCATAATTTCTCAAAGACATAAAAATTTAAAGTTCAATTCTAAATTTTTCCATAGAAGATAGGAATGGCTATACTATGATTGTGATTATTTACCATGAAGATAAAAAGTTTCACTTTATTTCTAATTTTTCTTAAATTCAGTTCATTCATCTAACCACCAAAACAATAGGTTAGGCTAGGTATAAATAAATATTAATAAATAAATAGAAACATTTCTACATGTTTAAGTTAGGTTAGGTTAACTTATCATGAGCGCTCATGATAAGCTAACCTAACCTAACTTAAACATGGTAAAAAGACTAAATTAGGTTAGGTTAGATTAAGTTAGGTCAGGTTAAGTTAGGTTAGGTTAGGTTAGCCTACGTACGCGCGCGTACGTAGGCTAACCTAACCTAACTTAACCTGACCTAACTTAACCTAACCTAACTTAACCTAACCTTTGGTTATGAAAAAGCGCAGCTTTGGAACGAAAATAAGCCATTTCCGTAAAAAATAAACTATAAAGCTTTTTTGAACGTAAACACTAGTTATTGTAAGAAAATTATAGAAAATACATTTCTTTGGGTCAAATGTGAACCTTTGGTTATGAAAAAAGCCAAGGTTTGGAACGAAATAAGCTATTTTAAAATGTATAAGAATTATTTATTTAACAGAAATCCTCGCTTTTTGAATGGCCAAAGCGTTTAGAATTACACAAATCCTTGTCTTAATCATCAATCTTTTGTTTTCATAACTCAGATAAGACACGTTTAAACTCTGACTTCAAAAGGGGCTCTCCGTAATTATAAACACATGTGGTTTTTAGACTGGAAAAAAGATTTTCTGATAATTGGGAAAAAGGGGCATTTTTTGAACGAAATAATTAAAAGTAAGGAATTATGATCGTAACACAGCAGTGGATGAGAGAGTTTTTGTTTTACATAATATAAAAAAGCCTACTTAGCGTTTTCTATCGAGTATACACATCATATTTTACGGCTTGTGTTGTTGGAAGGGGGAGGGGGCTAAGTCCCCCTGAAATTTGAATTTACGGGTGAAAATAATGAAAATTAAATTCCAATGCATGAACATTTTATTCGGGGTTTCAAGGACGAATAAAAAACGGATGTTGAGTTACATAATTTCGTGCATGCTCCCAAAGCCCCATTTACCTAAACCCCCGTGCAACTGAATCCCCCATGTAACTGAACCCTCGTGCTACTGAACCCTCGTAACCCCCGTGCAACTGAACCCTCGTGCAACTCAACTCCCATGCAACTCAAGCCCCATTTAACTAAACCCCCGTGCAACTCAAGCCCCATTTAACTAAACCCCCCTGCAACTGAACCCCCATGTAACTGAACCCCTGTATAACCGAAACCCCGTACAACTGAATCCCCGTGCTACTGAACCCTCGTGCTACTGAACCCTTCGTGCAACTCGACCCCATTTAACTAAAATCCCGTGTAACTGTACCCCCTTTAACTGAACCCTCGTGCAACTCAACCCTCCATGCAACCCATCTCCCTCAAAATACTTTTCAGCCATTTCTTGTTAAATTTTTTTATTTCTAAACTATTTAAAATTGACAACACTGTCCAAAACATCACTTGTGTATTATACAGTACACAATCACCCCATCTCCTCCAAAACACTTTTCAGTCATTTCTTGTTAAAAATTTTTATTTCAAGTCAAATCCTACACTCCAAATTCGCAAATCCCATTACCCCCTTTTGCAAATGTTAATCAAACATTTCCGATTGTAAAAGCATGTTTAACCATCTTGCATGGAAAGGTATCCATAAGTACATGCTCTGAAAAGGTGCCAAGGAACGTAATCTCCCCAAACACGTCAATCAAACAATTAAAAAATGTGGGTTTTTCTTGCGCAATTCCAATGTATATTTTCATGTGTAATTGAAAACAACAGCAATTTCAATGTATATTTTCATGTACCCCTGAAACTGTGCACAAGGTAACTACTACTCTTTACTTTTCTTTGAAAAAATTATCTTGTAGAAAAAGTTTTTTTTAATTAATATTAAAAGAAGGATTACTTTTTGTTATACTTCCTTATTCAAACTTATTACTTGACAATTCCATCGTAATATTCTCTCCATACGTAAGAGCAAGCATCCAAAGAGGAAGAAAGACAAATGAAAATAGTTCTCTAGGAGAATTCAGATAATTATTCCCCAAATTGTTGGTATGAAAACAAACTTAGGTTATAATACCATACATCGTACAAAGAAATGATCTTTTTTTGAAATTCCCATTCATTTCTGAGTAATGAGCGGCTTTTTGTTTAGGGACAGGTCCACTAAATCCCTAAGCCTGAAGGCACATTTCTGTTGAGCTAGCAAATTTTTCCGCAAGTATGTCGATACATAAACCTGTCCGCTCAGTTAACCTTTTGTGTCGTAGCTACATAAAATTAGATTTTTGAGGTCATTGAAGGGTTGTTTCTAAATTAAATTTTAATCAAAAACGAGCATAGAGCTACTTACTTAAGTGCTACTAAATCTAATTTTTAGAATTAGATTAATTTTTAGAACTAAAGTTTTAAGGATCTATTTCTTTTTTTTTAATCGTTTTTTTACAAAAAGAAACGACACTATATTTTGATTTTTTTTTTTTTACTCTAAACTTATTTTTTTCCTTTCATTCGTGTACGGCTTCTTAGTTCTGCTCCTTAATAAGGGTTGAGATGTCTTATATCCCGTAGATTGAAGGTGATCATAAAAAAAATAAGTAATCAACTGAAACTAAGGACCAACATTAAAACTTAAAATGAACAAAATCATTCCGTATAAATAAAAGAGGCCATATCAGTGTTGTTTCTAAATTAAATTTTAATAAAAAACGAGCATAGATTAATTAAAAAAACAAAGTTTTTACGAGGGAAGTAAAGAGCGAAGTTGAAACTTAAAACGAACAAAAATTATTACTTTACAGCCTATCTAACATATATCAATAAAACTAATGCAAATAAGTCAACTGGTGATATTTCCCTATGTTTGTAACATTACAGAAAACTAGCGCTTTACTGAAAACACAAAACAATATAGGAGTTTTGGTGAGGTAAAAGTAAACCTTTTAAGGACACTTCTAACAGCATAAAAGTAAAGCATTTTTAGATTGTTGCTTTCTTTATTTTTTTCGTTTAATTTGGCATCACTTTTGCACAATTAACTCAGTTCAATGATTGACTGTCGTTTTGGATCTGAAAAGGACATTTCATGATTATTTTGCAGACAAGCCCGAATTGTCACGACAGACTCGCTTTAGAACTTATGACAACTTAAAATTTTTCATTTTATAGAGAGAAATAACTGGATTTAAGAGTTCATATTACGGTTGATATGTTCTTCATTTCGAGTAATACTATTTGAGACCAAGATGTTACCTGATAAATCAATCCATTATTTTATATGCTGTGTAATGACTTTGAACTTATTATTTTTCTGCCTAAGATTTTAAGATAATTTTAATTGTGTACTGAAATCTACTGATATAATAGCTCCTGTAGAACTATGAAAAGCGTTATATGAAAAGCGTAATTTGCTGTCGTGAGGCTATATATTTACTTTTGACTCCTAAATCAATATTGTGTTTTTATACTTGGCTTTTGAGCTTTCAGTAAAGCGCTAGTTTTCTGTAATGTTACAAACATAGGGAAATATCACCAGTTGATTTATTTACATTAGTTTTATTGATATATATTAGATAGGCTGTGGAGCAATAATTTTTACTCGTTTTAAGTTTCAACTTCGCTCTTTACTTCCCTCGGAAAACTTTGTTTTTTGGTACTGGTGCATTATACGTAACATACGAAAGAAGTCAAGTGTGGTTAATGCTAATGAAATAAAATAAAATAGGATGAATATATAATAATTTAGAAACAAATTTGGGCTATATATTTGCACATTAGGGGGTTGAGGTAAATCATAATATATGTATTAAATAGTAACCTAAGCTAACCTAGCCTAACCTAGGTACCTTCCCCCCCTCAACCCCCCACCCCCCCCCCCAAAAAAAAAAAAACAAAAAACAACAACAACAGTTTAAATATTGTAAATTCAATGAGAAACCACGCTTTGCGATCAATTTAGATAGCAAATACCCATTTGACGGGTCTCCATGTCTGCATTCCTTGGGCAGTCTATAGCGCTGTGTTAGGTATAATGCACTAGTACCGTTTTTTTTTTTTTTTAATTAATTTGCAAGAAGAGATAAGATGAAGCTCCACAGGAGTCTAACCTTAAATGATCCCTAAGAAGTTTGCTTTTGAAGTTCAGACAGTTTTGTTTGCTTCTCGCGTTAACTATTTAATAGGGAGAAAAATATTTATTTTCTCTTCTGGAAATAATTGGAAATTTTGGTAACTTTAGAAGAAATATTCATCGAAGTTCACGATTCCCATACCGCATAAGTTTTTGTATTTCCATGATGTACTGTAAGTGAGGTCCTGACCATTGATTGCAACAAAGCCAATAGAAAATCGAAATTTGGGACATCCAGATTGACCCTCCCATAATTATTTTCTAAAAATCTAGAAGAGAGGCAGAAATTTCGAAGACCTGACTGGGGGATATAATTTTATTCTATTCACGAGTCCAACCCTAAATGACGCCCAAAAAGCTTTCTTTTCGAGTTAAAACATTTTTGTTTTGTTCCTGGTTTACAATATTGGGTATGATAAAAAAAAATATTTTTGATTTTTTTTTTTGAAAAATAATGGAAATTTTGCAAACTTTAGAGCACAGTTTATATGGAGGAACTAATCAAAACTGTGCTTTAGAGGAACTAATCTTCGCCGTTTCACACACTCCGATAGAGTAATCCATTAGGGTGAAAGTATCGTGACTTTAAAATTAGCAAAAATTGACTGGAGGTCACGAAAAAGAGAATAATGAAGTTTTAAGCAGAAACAACGCATATTGAAGCCATTTTTAAGTGTGTTATCATTTTTCTTTAAGAGAAATTCTTCTGGGATATACCAACCGATTCACGGACACAATGTTTAATCTATGGCGAAGAAACAAACAAACTTGTTGCTGCTCTTGAAACACTTGTAGGCAAAGGTTTTAAGCCAGAATTTTTTTTTTTTTTTTTTTTTTTTTTTTTTTTTTTTTTTTTTTTTTTGGTTGGATTGGTACAACCAGACTCATTGTAATACTACAAATAAAGATACAACAAAAACTGACCTATCAATATATGTCGAATTTAATTGGAACAAATGATTTTAACTAGAATCACACAATTTTTAAATTCGTCGTGAGATAAAAAAGGAAGAAGACTAATTAAAATTTACCTGCGGGGCTGCAATACTCCGCAACAGCTGTTTGAACATCTTTAAATCTTTCTTCAAAATGCATTGTATCAAATTATCTAGCATTATGACTTCCCTGACTGCTGTGCAATATTAATTTTTCACGAAATGGAAAAAAAATCCAGATATGTATTTAATCACTTGGGAGATAGACAGACAAACTGTGGTTTGATTTTCCATACGAGCTACCATGCAAGGAAATGCGCACGCTCTTTTCTCCGTTACAAACCTGCAATAAAATGGAATTTACGTAATGGAAGGTTACGTATTTAATATATGCTATGCTTTACACACACACCCCCCTAATGTGCAAATATATAGCCCAAATTTGTTTCTAAGCTTTTATATATTCATCCTATTTCATTTTATTTCATTATCATTAACCAAACTTGACTTCTTTTGTGGGTACCGTATAATGCATAAGTACCGTACATTTTGTGAATAGAGTAAACACATGAAGTTTTTCTTGTTCCAAAGTGACGAACCTGGTCCCCAATTTTCATTTGCATAGCTATTAGATATTAATATTTTGACCCAAAAGCAGTAAAAAAGGCGCTGGAGCCGTGAAATTTAAGTTTCAAAGTAGAACCAAAAGTAGTGTGGAATTCTGATTTTTTTTTTTTTTTTTTTTTTGTAAATAAAGATGCTCTATTTCACTTTTCTCTTCAAGTTCCTTGTGTTTTTCATTGGTAGTTAGGTTCCAGATAGAATGAAAGCATGGTATTTCATATACTCATTTTGACAATAGAGTGTGTTCTTATCTGTGTGTTCTTAAAATAATCAAGTATATGCACATGTAAGCAGAAAATGGAATATCTACAAGGAATTGCTGTCTTAAATAGGCCGAATTACTCTTAATAAGCTCAATGATAACAATAGATGTGTCAAAGGAATTGGAGTTTTATGCTGATTCTAAATATATAAAATTCACCAAGTTCAATGTAAGCCATCAAAAGCTAGAGTCTGGGAAAATTAGCCTGATTCTCAGAAATGGGGGCCACCCGTAGAAAGTCAATTCCTCTTACTGAAAATCACGCCATCAGATTCAGTATATCAGAGAACCTTACTGTAGAGGTTTCAAGCTCCAATCTACAAAAATGTGGAAATTTGTATTTTTGCCAGAAGAAAGGTCACAGATACTATTTGTTTGCTGTTGTTTTTTTTTTTTCATGGATGATCGTATCGAACCAGTGGTCCTGGGAGATCGGGAGAGGGCTCATTCGAACGGAAATCAAAAGTTCTAGCGTCCTTTTTCAGGGACCAAAAAGATTGGAGGGCAATAAACCACTTTCCAATGCTCGTTTTTGCCCAAGGGACCTCCGATCAAAATTTTGAGATTCGAGATTCAGGATAACTGAAAGGTCCAATTACTATGCCTTTAGGGATGATATGACCCCCATCGTCCCTAGGGAATGGGCTTTTAGTTTCGCAATTTGCACATTGTCCAAATAAATAGTATTTGTTATTGGATGTTATTTTCCAAGGGGAGAATATTTTTTTTTCGGAGGGTAACATTTCCAGGAGAGCTTTCTGGGGGAAACTTTTACTGAGACTTCCTGGAAGGGGATTTCAACATTTAATATTTTAGTCCTGGTGTTCTTGAAAGTTTCAAAACGCCGCTGATATTCGTCAGCTAAAGAAAAAAAAACGACCATTAAAAATTCATTAAGCTTGAAATTACTTATGAAAGGTAACTAGCACGAAAGAATTTGCATAATTTTAGAAGATGGAGCGAAATATCTCCAAAAAGAGGCAATATCTTGATCAAAAATATACCATTGAGCTATACATATTCGATAATCATAAAACAAAGGTTAAGAACGAAAAAAATCTATTACTTTTCCCATATAAATTTCCCTTTGAAGTTGGGAACTACTCTCTAGTTTTTCCTTTTTTTCAACTGGGATCATCACATCCAGCTAGTATTTATTGGGAAAAAGCAGGAAAATTCGAAGAAAATTTGCAAACCCCAGTGCCCTAAATTAGTAGCAAAGCGAACATCAAAGTACCATTTTCAGTTATTTTGGACCGCGAAAACCCATTTTGGCCCAAATACGGATATAATTACATTAACTTAAATATCCTATAAAGCTACTGATCTGAGCACTGTCTAAAAATCTTATATACAACTACTCAGCGTCCAAAGTCCTTAAGTCCGGACAGTACGATTGCCAAAAATTAGCTATGCAGGACACAGGACTTATCATTGAGAGACGGGGGAATGATTCAACCCAGAAGAGTAAGGGTGTAATTGTGAAAGTCTATTGAAGGTTGAAGCGCATTTTGAACAAAATCAAAACCACAAAGTGCATCCTGGTTACATAGAAGGAGGAGTAAAATTAAAAAAATAAGTAAGTAAAGAAAAAACTTGAGATAAAATGAGCACTCCTCCAACTTTTTATAGCTATCCGTTCTATGTGATGAGACTTGCGAACAACACAATACATATGAAATCCGTCCTTCTTTACCAAGTCAACATTATTTCGTTAATTAATAGTTTTTTCAATTGCCTCTTCAAGTTAGTCTTCTCGAGGAACTTTTATTTATACGCATGCTTATGTTTTACCTTTCACAGAGATAAACCTAAAAGAATAGGGCCAGTAAAAACGTCCTATCGTCGTTACAGATATAATGTCATTCATAAGGACTTATTCCACTCCCATGATTCCTGTCATTGCATTAGTAACGACAAGGGAGGGACAACTTGAATGAAATGTGCATGATGACATGCTTCGCTACAATCCATCATAAGAGTATTAATTATGAATCTGCGATTCCTGGTTACACCTCATAACATTTCTCAAATTCATGTTCAAATGAGTTCCTAACTTCATTATAATTCGACTAACATAACGATATTTTCCTTATGATCTTTCCTTGTTGAGATGGGCTTTTGGCTTAAATTGTACTGACAAATAATTCTTATAGTAAGCTATTAGTAACATAAAATAGTCAATAGGAAAGAGAGGTTTGAAATCAAGTCTAAATTTCTTTTGTGTAATATGAAATATGTGAAACCTAGGGTGTATCCCATTTGAGCGCTTTCCCATTTGAGCGCCATGGCGCGCAAATGGGAAATTCCCATTTGCGCGCCGTATTTTAATTAGTTCAGTTGTGTCCCATTTGAGCGCCAGATAATATTTTGCGTTTCCTCTTCATGTTGAAAATCGCTCTTCTCTTATCCAAGTCCGAAATTGAACTGAACTGAGCTAACAATCTTGCACCCTCTTATAACATTTACTTCGAGCGCCCATTAATCCTAATTTACGATGCAAGGTCAGGTGACCTAATTGCGTAAGCGATTGCACAACCGTTTACCTACGGTATAGCCCTTACCGTTCATTATAGAACCGGTTTTTTTTCGTTAGTTTCTTTCAGCTTAGCGTGATACAAGCAGGGTTGCCAACTCGACATATTTTATGTCCAAAGGACATATTTCTATGTGCCTGGACATAATAGGGCAAAAAATGGACAGATTTTAGACATAAAGTGGACACATTTTCCAAATTTATGAGGTAAAACAAATTACTTTCATAAAAAAAATGTCACTCATCACCAAATGAGTGCTAAGACTTATATCTACTTATTTTTTAGTTCTGTTTTGTGTTTTCCGGGGTTGCTTGCTCTTCCCTGAAGCAAACTTTCTGAAAATGTCTTCAAAATTCTTTCACCTATAAATGGTATTATTAACCCTGATTTTTGATCGCCACGGTCAAGATAAAAGACAAGCTGTCACCTTTTTCATATAAACTTACTTCCGGCTTCCGAACGTCACACAAAAACCTCATTGAAAAGTTAACAAAATGAAACCTTTCGATTGTTGTTGGTCTGAAATCAAAACAAAAGCCAAGTTGTCAAACACCCGGGGTAAATTCCTTCAGTTTGAAAATTTTCATCACGGGAAAGGAGCTGAGAGAAATTTAAGTAAGTAAAATTTAATATTAGGTGATATAGCTAGGTGATCAGGTAAATTTTTCGCAAATCATATTATTGACTTACGAATAAAGTAAACACACCACTCGATGCCTTTTTTAGGCTCTTTCCAAATATAATAATCATTTTTGTCGGAAATGAATTTTACCCCCACCCCTATGTATACCAATCCAGGGTATATATTTGCACATTAGGGGGGTGGGGGTAAATTTTAAACTTACCTCCCATTAACATCAGAAATAAAATTTACCCCCCCCCCCTAATGTGCAAATATATACCCTGAATTGGTATATATAGGGGTGGGGGTAAAATTCATATCAGAAAAAATGATTATTCTATTTGGAAAGAGCATAAAAAAGGTATCGAGTGGTATGTTTACTTTATTCTTATGTCAATAATATCAACTGCGAAAAATTTACCGACGGGTCTTCATGTCTGTTTTCCTCATACAGTATATAGCGGTGGATACCGCATAATGCATAAGTACCTGTATATACCTTTAGTAGTAAATATATATGGTATACATAAATACTATATATATTTACTTAGTTTATAATACTATAAAGCAATATATATAGTATAAGCCTAAAATTGGGGCTATTGAAAAGGAGATATGTTAATAAGACAGTTCCTATTTATAATATAAAAAATTGTAGTTATCAAACTTTGAAAGTCATTTCGCTATACTTACCTCCCAGCACCTCTAATGTGCAGACGTATAGATAGACGAATTGTATTATTCCCATATGTTTCCCCGTTTCTTGCTTTCGTCAGCATTTATTTGATTTACGGTTATACTTGTTGAAAAAAGAGTGATGCATAGCAAAATGCATAGAAAAATATTAATTTTTACTATATTTTTGCACATTAAGGAGGGAAAGCATAGTGGAATAACTTTAAAAATTATATATATATATATATAAATATATATATATTATATATATATATATATATATATATATATATATATATATATATATATATATATATATATATATATATATATATATATATATATATATATATATATATATATATATATATATATATATATATATATATAATATATATATATATATATACATATATATATATATATATATAGTTTCGATCACTCATAACTGACATAACTGACATAACTTACGATTTAACTTACATAACGAACTTCTATATTCGTATATTTTTATTACGTATATTAGGGGGTTCGCCCCCTATTCAATACCTCGCTCTTTACGCCGAAGTTCAAATTTTGTTCCAGTTTTCTTAGAATGACCCCTTAATCACAAATGCCGTTAGTTAGAATAAATAGCTCGGATGAAAATAAAAAAAAAAATAGCGCAAAGAGCGAGGTAGCCTAATGACTAGGAGGCGAACCCAATCATGTACGTATTAATTTCTGTTTGTTTTAAGTTTTGGTGTTGCTCCTTACTTTCAGTTGAAAATATTGTTTTTTCTTATTTAATTTCTTATTGTTTTTTAAATAATTCTGGGAAATCCGGCACCCCCTTCATAGTAATGTCTCTTCCTCCATGGAAAGATCCTCCCACGTAAAACCCGACCCCCCCCCAACTACCAGAAAAAATTCGCCCTGAAAACTTCTGTATACTTCCCAATAACCAATATTATGTGTAAACATTGGGCAAAGTTCAGAACTTGCAGACTGTCCCCGTGGGACTGTGGGGGTCATCCTCAAAGACGTAGTTATTGTATTTTTCGAACATGCTGAACAAATGGCTATCTTAAAATTTTGATCCAGTGACTTTGGGGAAAAATGAGCCTGGGAGGGGGCTTAATTGCCCTCTATTATTTTTGGTCACTGAAAAAGGGCACTAGAACTTTTAATTTCCATTCGAATAAGCCCTCCCTCGATATTCTAGGACCACTGGGAAGTCAGTTTGACAATGAAGAGCTCCAAGAATAAACAACTGCTAGAACACGACGGTTTCGTCTACAGATTCGATAAGCCGATTTCTGGAGGAAGAAAGAAGAGCTGGAGATGCATGAAGAAGGGATGTCTCGGGCGGTTACACACTGATTCCAGCGACGGCTCACCAGTTTCAGTTGGTACGCACGACCACAGCGCTGATCCTCTGCAGACCCAGCAGTACAAATTCCGGTCAGACCTTCGAAGCGAGTCAGCCCGTACTACTCGTCCGATTCCCGCTATCTACGACGGCCAGGTCGCAAGTGCTGCTGCCAGTGGGCTGAGTGCTTTGCCTCACTTACCCTATAAGCACGTGAAGTCGTCCATGTACAGATCACGAAACAAGCTGATACCACCACTGCCCGCTGATACTATATCCGTACCGACGCCCTTGCCCCAGGCTTTCAGTGAGACGTCTGCAAACCAGAGATTCCTCCTCTTTCAGCTTCAAAATAACGCTGGCGATTTGCTTTGCAACCGACGAGTCGTTAAGTCTGCTTGAACGAAGCCCGGAATGGTATATGGACGGCACCTTCGACTCAGCTCCTTCCCCATTCGGCCAGTTGTTCACCGTTCACGTTTTCTTCGGCGACAAGCAACTTCCCGCTGTCTTCGTGCTCATGGAGAGCAAGTCTGCACAGCTTTACAACGACGTCTTCAGCGAGCTGATCCTACAGGCTGCGATGAAAGGAGTGACACTTCGCCCGACGACCGTCGTCTCTGATTTTGAGACCGGTCTGCTGACATCCGTGAAGCAAGTTTTTCCGGCCGCCAAGCACCGTGGGTGTTACTTCCACTTTTGCCAAGCAGTAATCAGAAACTTGGGGCGTCACTCAGTCCGTGAGCTGTACATGACCGATGCAGACTTCAACCTCTACGTTCGAAAGCTTCTGGCTCTGGCGTTCCTACCTCCAGCGATCGTCAGAATCAATTCTGGTCCAATCATTTCTCACATCGTTCGTACCTGGCCTTCGGCTCGTCCGTTTGTCACTTACTTCAGCCGTCAGTGGTTCGACCAATGTCCTCCTCATTTCTGGTCAGTCTACGGCATCCAGCGAAGGACAAACAACGACCTCGAATCATGGCACATGCGGTTTAACCGAAGAGTCGGTCGCTACCACCCGAACTTGTGGCAGTTTATCTCTTTCCTGAAGGAAGAACAAGCAGTCGTCGATTCTGCAAGGACACAGCTACTCCAGGGTCATGTCATCCATCGGACGAACAAGAAGTATGCAGGGCTGAACGAACGACTCGAAAAGCTGTCGACGGAGTACAGGGCTGGAACTCGAACAGCAGACGAGCTTCTCTTGGGTGTCGCACATAACATTTCGCCGGATGTGTGATATTAGCAGTTTTTGTTTGTATTTTTACCAATATATTAATTTGAATTATCCGTTTTTGGCACGATTTTTGGGTGATTTCGTTCCATTTCTAAACGATCGTTGTGAAATAACTCTAAAAAAAGAGCCGAATATTTCGACTTGACCAGCAAGCCTTCTTCAGCGGCAATCAGTTCTTACCCTATGAACGTGCGTAAAATCTTCACTTATATTCTTCACAAGCTTAACAAACGTTTAGCTTCTTAACTCTCAGTACAGAGTTATTTCACAACCATTGACCCAATAAAATCCTCAGTTTTGTTCGTTGTCTTCGTGGCAATAAATATTTCTACAGGTCAATGTGGCAGCAAACCACGCTTCATCCACCGCAAAATCACAATTTTGGGTTTGGCGCTCAAATGGTACTCCGTGGCGCTCAAATGGGAACAAAATTCCATGGCGCTCAAATGGAACAAAATTCCGTGGCGCTCAAATGGGAAAGCGCTCAAATGGGAACACCCCGAAACCTAGAAAGTCTCATCATTTTTTTTTTTTTTTTTTTTTTTGAATCTGCGTCGGCCTGAGTTCGCAAAATACAATGTTTTCATGTAATGAGGATTTAGAAATGTAACAAATGCAGCTGCTTATGATGTTCTGATAAAATGTAGCCGATTTTCCAAATTATCATTCAAGTTATGAATATCAACATCAACTACTCCGAAAAACTGTACGTTTAGATCCCATCTGAAGTTCTGAAACAGGCTAAACAAGCGGATATTGAAAAAAAAACGATTTTGACCAAGAAATAATACTGAATGGACAAAAGACAATTCTACGTGTCTTAACTTTGGCAAGAATGAATTTCGCCCTTACTTTTGATTTGAATCTACTTTTCTTTACTGTAGATTTTGGAAACAAAATCACAATGATTTGAGTCGGATTTTAAGCCGTAGTAGAATTTTTTCCAGTTTTAGACATCTTACAAATTTATGAAACCTTGTTCATCAAAGGTAAATACTACGTGGAACAAGAAATTGTACGGATAGATACTTCAAAAGATCTTCCCAGGCCATAGTTTAGATTCATGATGTCATTTCTAAAAGTTTCATTTAAGTAATTCAAGTACTTTCCAAAATATCAAAACCCTACCATCTAGAATTATACTATACTGTATAGTTCTGATGTTCTGATGTTCTGATGAATATACAATTTTGGCTGCGATATTTGCAGAAAAATCAGTTTAAGTGTGGACCCAGGGAGAATAGAATAATTTTCTTTACTTCCAATTAACATTCGTATGGATGAACGGTTTGCTATAATAAAAACTGTAGATATCTGATATATCCCTAGGCCAAAGTTGCTATGAAAAGGCGTATAACAATCGGAGCTTCAGTAATAATGTTGCTGTAAATCACCTTATTTGAGTCGTGAGCGAATACTAATTTATGATTCTTTGTTTGTATCCATCATTGAACAATAAGATTATATTAGAACGGAGGGATTGCGTGGTTGGGTTTCATGTACACCAGATCGACGAAGGTGAGGATGCAAAACTCGGTCATCGACATTATCAATCGACATTATCGACATTATCAATTAATTTGAGAATAAAAGTTTTTCTTACGGAAGTAAAGAGCCAAGTTGAATCTTGAAACGAATAAAAAGCACTGTTCAGCGATTACGCAAGATGTACCCACCAAACTCACTCGTCATATTTTACAATATTTATAAAATTCTAAAAACTGGCGCTTTACTGAAAACAAAAAACCAAACCAAGAAAACACAGGATGCTCTCTTAGGAGCAGAAAATTCTTTGACTAGCCGGCGCAAAATAAGATTAATTTATAAATCTTTTGAAAGTGTTTCAGTCACCATGATATCGACAATTTTTTAAATACTACTATGATTCTCAATCAAACAAATCAAACAAGGTCAATTTTCAGTAAAGCGCAAGTTTTAGTTTTTCATAGCAGTATTTTTTATAAATTCCACCATCTGCAAGTGCCAAATGGCACTGAAAATGACAATTTTTTTGCCATTTCTCAAGGGGCGGGGCAAGCGGACTACCAGAATATTATAGACAGATGTTTAATACCTCATATAAAAGCTATTGCTTATTTCTATGTTCTTCTTATAACTTCCACCATAAGTTCAAAATGGCACTAAAAACGGCACTTAAGGTGCCATGTCTCAAGTGGAAAAGCTGGGGCTAGGGGGCTGCTAGACCTTTTAGGAGTGATGTTTAATAGCTCATTCGAAATCTATTGCTCATTGTTCATATCTACATGCTTTTTATCAATTGTACCATCCATAAATGCGAACCAAAAACAAAACTTATTTTTTGACTAGCCGGCGTATTCTTTGACTTCTTAAGTGGAAAAGCTTTGAAGTATAAAATCGTATCATTGTAATGATTACGATCCAAAACCCTTAACTGGAGGTTTACAAAAAACCTCCCGTATACTCCCTCTCCAAGCCCCCTTAATAAGCTACGCAAATATAATCCTATAAACACCAATGGATTAAATTAGATTAACAAAGTCATAGTTCAGTAAGTAGAGCGCTAAGCTTCAAGTTAGAATGGAAAGTGTTCAATTCCTGCTTGGTCATTTTTTTTCAATCATGGTTACGGTCCCTTCTATATGATTGAGTTTCTTATAATTAACTATTCTTTAAATGTGATGCACTTATTTTTAAACTTGTCAAGCATTTTGATTCAACCAGTTTCATCATCCAGTTGCATGGTTTACGACTACACTCTTAGTAGCAGTGGCGTCATTTTTTGTGGAAGCGAGCTGGCTGCAGCTATTGCCCCCTTCTGATTTTGGGAGGGGCCCAAAATCCGTTGTCACAATTTCTATTGATTTGATTTGAAGTGTAAAAAAATTGTGTAATAAAGTGTTCTCAATTGAAACAAATCAGTTTCTAATAAAGCTGTTCTTCACAACAATCTATTGTGAACTTCATTCCAAACATATTTATTCATTATTTCCATTTCATATTTCACGACATATTTATTCATTATTTCCATTTCATATTTCACGACATATTTTTATTGCCTTATTGTTGTAGCCACGGTATCCGACTTTCATTACAATATAGTAAGACGATCGAGGATCTAAAATTATACATGTCGGTTACGTGATTCTGGAGCAGGGATCCCTTCAATATGTATGTACTATGTACTCTATATTTCTTTGAGTCTGTTCTCGAATCTTTCCTCAGTTGTGTGTGACTCAGGTCTTCTCTTTTTCTGGACTTCAATACAACACCATAGTAGGGAGACTTCTCTAATTTCGGGCGGGACAAGATCACAGCCAATCAGAGGGTTAGAATACTACCAGGACAAGATTACACGCCTCTTTCTAGACCAATCGGAGAGCTAGAAATACTGATGGGTGTTACATCACTTGACCTCCAATGAATTTACCATGTATTTATGTAACAGGATGTTGTCAAAACTGCCTGTTATCTGTTGACACAATTTCACCTTGTGAACGTTCTTTTATAATGTATGTGGTTCGAGCCTAAAATAGCAGTTCTTTACTTCTCGGCTGTGTTCGTTATAATAGACAAGTTCACAATATGGGATGTGGGCAATATAAAATATTGTTTTTGGCAATGAAGTATGCTAGAAAGTTGAAAGTAATAGAGTCATCGGTATAAAGATGACCTTGTGACTTGACCTAGCTTTACTTCCAGACGGTGTTCTATATAATACACAAGTACCACTTAAGCAGTGTTGTCAACAAAAAATATGCTTTATCATTCTAGTATACTAAAAAGTTGATACTAATAAAGATGTAGATGTCAAGAAAAGAATTGTAATAAAGAAATTCAGGACAATCCTTAGAAATGAACTAGTGAGACGATTATGGGTATGAACCATCAAGGACCGCAACCAAAAATGACCGTAGCCACCAAGGACCTAAACCTTCAAGAGGCCCCCTCCCTCCAACTTTTTGGGCCCATCCTCCCATTTTTTATACTTTTTTTAAGTTTATTTTTTTGAACTTTTTTTATTTTTTTCAACCTGATAATTTTATTTCAACTTTTTTTACATGTCTTAGAATGACATAAAACATACTTAAAGGATAAAAAATTCACATTTAAGCTAGATTTCTTAACGTTTGTAGATGTGTGTTGTCTGAAACCTATGATTTGGGATGCTTGGTTTACTATTTCGCACTTTTCTGACCTAGGTTACTTAGCCTGTCGTAGGTGTGTGTTGTCTGAAATCTATGATTTGGGATGCTTGGTTTACTATTTTAAACTTTTCTTAGCTAGGTTTCTTAACCTTTCGTAGGTGTGTGTCGCATGAAACTTATGATTTGGGATGTCTAGCTTGCTATTTTGGACTTTTCTGAGCTAGATTTCATAGCCTTTCATAGGTGTATGATGTATGAAACCTATGATTAACTTTAATATTTTTTTGGGAGGTGGTGGATGGTCCAAGGTCTCATTGGGTACATTTTTGCATATTTTTTTTAAGAAAGTTTGGCTTTAGTTTTCAGAAATATGAACATCCTAGTTTAAAATACATCTGATTTTATTAATAACATTTGATTTTTTTAATAAAGTTGGGTTTTAGTTTCAAGAAATACGAACATCCACGTTTAAAACATATATGATTTTATTAATAATATTTGATATTTTAATAAAGTTGGGTTTTAGTTTTCAGAAATAAGAACACCCACGTTTAAAATACATGTGATTTTATTAATAATATTTGATTTTTTAATAAAGTTGGGTTTTAATTTTCAGAAATAAGAACAACCACGTTTCAAACATATATGATTTTATTAATAATATTTGATCTTTTAATAAAGTTGGGTTTTAGTTTTCAGAAATAAGAACATCCATGTTTAAAATACATCTGGTTTTATTAATAATATTTGATTTTCTAATAATGTTGGGTTTTAATTTTCAGAAACAAGAACATCAATGTTTAAAATACATCTGATTTATATTAATAATATTTGATTTTTTTTAATAATTGGGTACAATTTTGCATATTTCATTAATAAAGTTGGGTTTTAGTTTTCAGATATAAGAACATCCATGTTAAAGTACATCTGATTTTATTAATAACATTTGATTTTTTTTTAATAAAGTCGGGTTTTAGTTTTCAGAAATACGAACATCTACGTTTAAAATACATATGATTTTGTTAATAATATTTATTATTTTAATAAAGTTGGGTTTTGGTTTTCGGAAATAAGAACACCCACGTTTAAAATACATGTGATTCTATTAATAATATTTGATTTTTTAATAAAGTTGGGTTTTAGTTTTCAGAAATAAGAACACCCACGTTTAAAATGTATGTGATTTTATTAATAATATTTGATTTTTTAAATAAAGTTGGGTTTTAGTTTTCAGAAATAAGAACGTCCACGTTTAAAACACATCTGGTTTTATCAACAATATTTGATTTTCTAATAAAGATGGTTTTTGTTTTCAGAAATAAGAAAAACCATGTTTAAAATTCATCTGATTTTAATAGTAATATTTGATTTTTTTTAATAAAGTTGGGTTTTAATTTTCAGAAATACAAACATCCCCGTTTAAAATAGATCTGATTTTATTAATAATATTTGATTTTTTTAATAAAGTTCGGTTTTAGTTTTCACAAATATGAACAAACACGTTTAAAATACATGTGATTTTATTAATAATACTTGATTATTTTTAATAAAGTTTTTTTATTTTAGATTTTTTTTAAACAAAGGGCCCCCTAAGAGCCCCCTCCCCCGCCCCCCATTTTTTATTACTTTTTTTGATCACTTGAGACAAAGAAGGACCCCCCCCCCCAACTTTTTGGCTCCCCCCTAATATATCATTTTAGATCAAGTTCTCTTCTTAATATTCTTCCTAAACTTATTTTATAAGTTGAAGTACTGATCTTTTTCACTCTCAACAATACTTTACGACTTTTTGAATACCCCACCAAGCAATACTTTCCAAATGGCTTTTTTATTTCTTTTCAGAACAAGTTCTTTATGTAATATTCTTCCTAAACTTATTTTATAACTTGAAGTACTCATCCTTTTCACTCCCAACAATACTTTACGACTTTTTGAATACCAAACCAAGCAATACTTTTCAAAAGGCTTTTTATATTTTTCAGAAAAAGTTCTTTACGTAATGTCCCTCCTAAACCTATTATACAACTTGAAGTACTCATCCTTTTCACACACAACTTTACTCTACAGCTTTTTGAATACCCCAACACCAAGCAATACTTTTCAAAAGGCGTTATTATATCTTTTTAGAACAGGTTCCTTTCTTAAAGTCCCTCCTAAACCAATTTTAAAACTTGAAGTACTCACCTTTTCACCTACAACTTTACCTTATGGCTTTTTGAACACCCCAACACCAAGCAATACTTTTCAAAGGCTTTCTTATATTTTTTCAGAACAAGTTCTTTACGTAATATCCCTCCTAAGCCAATTTTACAATTTGAAGTACTCATCTTTTTCACACACAACTTTACTTTATGGCTTTTTGCACACCCCAACACCAAGCAATACTTTTAAAATGCTTTTTTTTATATTTTTCAGGACAATTTCTTTACGTGATGTCCCTCCTAAACCGATTTTACAACTTGAAGTACTCATCTTTTTCACACACAACTTTACTTTATGGCTTTTTGCACACCCCAACACCAAGCAATACTTTTCAAAGGCTTTATTATATTTTTTCAGAACAAGTTCTTTACGTTATGTCCCTCCTAAACCAATTTTACAAATTGAAGTACTCATCTTTTTCACACACGACTTTACTTTATGGCTATTTGAATACCCCAACACCAAGCAATACTTTCAAAAGGCTTTATTATATCTTTTCAGAACAAGTTCTTTACGTAAAGTCCCTCCTAAACCAATTTTAAAACTTGAAGTACTCACGCTTTTCACACACAACTTTACTTTATGGCTTTTTGAATACCCCAACACCAAGCAATACTTTTCAAAAGGCTTTATTATATCTTTTCAGAACAAGTTCTTTACGTAATTTTCCTCCTAAACCAATTTTACAATTTGAAGTACTCATCTTTTTCACACACAACTTTACTTTATGGCTTTTTGAATACCCCAACACCAAGCAATACTTTTCAAAAGGCTTTATTATATCTTTTCAGAACAAGTTTTTTACGTAATGTCCCTCCTAAACCAATTTTACAACTTGAAGTTCTCATCCTTTTCACATACAACTTTACTTTATTGCTTTTTGAATACCAAAACACCAAGCAATACTTTTCAAAAGGCTTTATTATATTTTTTCAGAACAAGTTCTTTTCTAAATGCCCCTCCTAAACCAATTTTACAAGTTGAAGTACTCACCCTTTTCACCCACAACTTTACTTTATGGCTTTTTGCATACCCCAACACCAAGCAATACTTTTCAAAGGCTTTATTATATTTTTCAGAACAAGTTCTTTTTTAATGTCCCACCTAAACCGATTTTACTACTTGAAGTACTCATCCTTTTCACCCACAACTTTACATTATAGCTTTTTGAATACCCCAATACCAAGCAATACTTTCAAAAGGCTTTATTTTATTTTTCAGAACAAGTTCTTTTCTTAATGTCCCTCCTAAACCTATTTTATAAGTTGAAGTAATCATCCTTTTCACCCACAACTTTACTTTATGGCTTTTTGCATACCCCAACACCAAGCAATACTTTTCAAAGGCTTTATTATATTATTTCAGAACAAGTTCTTTCTTAATATTCCTTCTAAACCAATTTTACAAGTTGAAGTACTCATCCTTTTCACCCAAAACTTTACTTTACAACTTTTTGCACGCCACAACATAAAGCAAGGTTCCACTTCAGTTCTTTATTCCCCAAAGACATAAAAAATTAAAGTTCTATTCTAAATTTTCCCATAGAAGATAGAAAAAGTTATACCATAGTTGTGAATATTTTCCATGAAGATAAAAAGTTCCACTTTAATTCTAAATTTTCTCAACGAAGTGGGAGAAAGTTCAAATTCTCTTCTGCACTTTCTCAATGAAAAAGAAATTAGTTACAGATCATTTCTATTTTTTTACAGAGAATATAAAAAGGTTCAGCTTCAGTTCTGATTTTTCTCAAAGAGATGAAAAAATTTACTAAAATAACCACAAAATTCCACATTATTGCACAGAAATACCAAAACCATAGGTTAGGTTAGGTTAGATTAGGGTAGGTTAGCCTACGTAAACGCACGTACGTAGGCTAATTTAACCTAGTCTAACCTAACCTAACCTATGGTTTTGGTATTTCTGTGCAATAATGTGGAATTTTGTGGTTATGTTAGTTTAGTATTGTACCGTGAGCAAAATGCGATATATTTAAAATACAAAGATTCTTTCCTTCTAAAGATGATTCTGACAGAAATTAAACGTCCCCTAAATTGAGTTCAAATACCGCTTCCAAGAGTCTAAATTCTTAATCAGCAAAAAGAGAAAGTGCATTCTAGCTTCAGTCAAACAACGACGCTAGTCGGTTTGAATTTCGCTAAGATAATTAGTAACAAAAAAGATGCTACGCACAATATTTCTAAGGAAGTTTAAACTATAAGAGCCGTGTGAACGTTTGAATCATCAGAAATAATCAAGACAGATTATTGGACGAAGGGTTCGCATCCTTGGGCCACCTGAGCCAATTGTGAGCCAGTCCTCACAGCGCAGGACAAAAAAACTATGTTTGATAGTGGGGTATAAGTGCTTTTTGGGGAGCATTCGTAAATCAGATTTGGAAGGATTCTTAAAGTAGACTCAGGACCATTTAGATAGAGCTTTTTCGATGTTAAGCTTTGCAATTCCCTCATTGTTGTATCTCAGTCACCGTTGTGTCATTTGAAGTGACCTACTGCTGTTCACCTAAATATGTAAGCCTCAATAAATCCATTGCTTTTTACCTGTGTTTATTTCATTTTATATGTCCGTATCTAGCCTAATGATAGCTAATTAGTTCGCATGTCTCCAAGGTAGCGCTCCCAGAGGAATCTGATCTCCAGATAGCTCAGAGAGAAGAGGTCACATTTATATGGCTACACATTTCATTTTGTCTCATTAATTGAGGGTGGCGTACGCCTTGTTGGCACGATCTTTAGTGCTATAAGCGGCGCTGTCGGAGAACTTATAAGATGTAAGTTCACAGCTTCAAGGTACAATATTAGATTTGACGCGGTCAATATTTATGACCACAATTAGCCCAGTCCTTTTTCTTCCACCCCAACAAATTTCAATTATAACCACAACTATTTTTCATTCTACGCTACAAATGGCGCGAGTAGGAAATTGGAGAAAAACTTGCGAACTAATTAGGCTATAAAACTTTCTAATTTAAATTTAATTATTGGAGAGACACAGACATATAAGTAAAGCGATTAGGCCTATTGCCGCTAAGCTACGACAGGGAAACCCTTTAGATATCTCATAGGAAATAATAGACTCCCCCAAAATAGGTTGAGTGAAAAAAATAAATTTATTTTGAATTGATTAAAAAAGAATGGCGGAAAACCTTAATGACTTATTAATAGTGCAGAAGTTAGTCGCGAAAAATATAGAAATAGCAAAATCTATACCGGAGTACAATGGTCAATCAGATATTGACGAATTTAATATCCAATTGGCCCAGTTTGTACAACTAACAAAAACAGAGCTAGAAGCGTTAGTCGACATGCTCCTATTACGACTAAAAGACCAGGCCTTAACCTTTCTAAAACAAATTGAACATACCATAGGCAATGACGCCAACTTGCCAATAAATACGGTGGACAAATTTTTGAAAGCATTTAAAGATAGATTTATAGAAACCAGTTCCATAAATAAATTAAAATACGGAACAGTGAGCTTTGACTATTCACAAAATATAAGAGAATATCTTGATAATATACGCATTTCGGTAGAGGCAAAATACGGAAGAGGTTCTGGGCAACTGTATGAAAAAGTCATACCAAATTCCTTTTTGCAATGGCTACCCCCAAAACTATATAGAGTGGTAATATCCAAAAATATTCAGACGTTGGATCTTGCAGTTCAGGAGGTAGAGCGATTGATCGAAGTTGATACGATGGTCGCTAATCACAGTAAGGCAAAAATAAATAGCCTAGGAGATTCAAACATGAACCCAATCTTCAAGGGCGATCAGGCGTCTCCCAATTTCTTTTCAAGGGATAACTCCCAAGTGCCAATAAAAAATAAAACACAAGGACTCGCTAGGCAAAAAACAGTACGTTTTCAGCCTGTCAAACAATCTAATTACGAAAATAACCCTACAATAATAAGGTGCTATATTTGTTATAGACCTGGACATATCGCGAGAGAGTGCCGTTATGTCCCCAATCGCATACCAAGAATTGCTGACGGTAGTACGCAAAATTATGGCAACCATTTGTTCGGAAGAACAAATTTTAGCGCCGGTGGGGCGCTAGGCTATAGCCAGGGAAGATTGCGGCAATCAGTACCTTACAACGCGTACAAACCAAATTTTTATACCCCTCCCCCCAATAGACAAATTAATTACCGATTTGAAAACCCAAATAATCACCAAAGCCAATATAATGCGAGAATGCTATATAGAAATCATGAAAACTTGCCGACGGGACATGAAAATTTTACAAGCCAACGGCATTGGCAGTCAGCGCTAGCAAGCGGCACTGACACAAGACATCCAAGTTACCATAATAATATATGGCGAAGGCAGACAGATTTAAATCAATTAGATATGCCCACGGGACCTCATATGCCTGAATATCTATTACAGGCACCGACACATGAAATAAATCCTCAGGGAAACGTTTCAGGCCCCTCAGAAATATAAATGGGACCCAGAGGGTGCCAAGAATATTTAATAGGTCCAAAACAATGGTAGTGTCGTCTTGTAGTGATAATAATAATAGTTTGCCTATATTTAATGATTTTTGTGTAGAAAACATTTACTTTAAAACCTTAGTTGACATCGGAGCTACAGTCAATATCATAAGCTCAAGCGTATTTAATATGTTGCCTCTGCATATTAGGCAACAGATGAACCCTAATAATCCCAATTTAACTAGTGTAACAGGGCATAAATTGGATGCAAGAGGTTCAATTTGCCTAAACGTAAAAAGGGACAATAGGATCTTTACGACAAATTTTATAATATGCAATAACTTTCTGTATGAAGCAATTATAGGTGCAAATTTCTTAAGGTCCAATAGAGTACTCTTATACGTAGCAAACGAGAGGCTTGTCTACCCAGCTAAGGTAGGGGAAAAAATTTCTACCTTAAGAAATCGTAACAGAGGTTACGAAGACAACGTAACAGTAAACAAAATTTCTGACGGCATAATGTCACAATCTTTTGAACCTTATGTCTCGAAAGGAGGAAAAGGAATAATCAGAAACTTGTCCAATTATTCTGAAAGACATTGCAGAGATGAAGCAAATTTAAATAATAAAAGTATTGAATCCGCAAAAATAAAAATAGGAGATATGCGACAGTACAGGTCGAACGAAATCAAGAAAATAGCGGAATTATGGAAAAACATAGTAAAACCCAACGTGACGCCACAAGATGCCGCAATGGCGCAGCATAGCGCCAGTATGAATCTAATAAACAATGAAAATAAAGAGAAATATTACGGATTCGCGATAAGGACAACAAAAGTCCCTCCCAAAACGATGCAAAAAATTCAAATATCACAAATGATTGAACCAGTGGTTAGCAAATCCGAAATATGGTTTGCGACACCATCAAACGAAATTCCTGAAAATCTGCTATGTGAGGAACAGATTATATCTTATGACAAAGGAAAAGGTTTTATTTGAGTAACTAAGAACCACGAAAATGATACAATTACAATAAAAAAGGGGACGTGTTTAGTTCAAATTCAAGTTTTATCAGAGAATGATTTAAAGACATGGGAAAATTCTAAAAGAAACCTAGTTAACGGCATTAAAACCTCAAATAACAGGTACCCTCTAACTAAATCGCAATTTTTAAACAAATTTAATATGGATCATATTAAGGACAAGGAACTTAAGAATAAATTATGCGAATTATTATGGAATTTTAAGGATGTATTCTCTGCATCTGAAGATGACATCGGGCTAATACCGTTTTATGAACACTCAATTTTAACGACTGGTAATCCCGTAGCAAAAAAGCTTTATCGTGTGCCATATAAGCACAAAGAATGGTTAAAAAATAAAATCCATGAATTAGAAAAAAATGAAATTATACGTCCAAGTATAAGTCCGTATAGTGCACCAGTGATCTTAGCACAAAAGAAGAATGGTGACCTTAGACTTGTAGTAGACTACAGAGCCCTCAACAAACAAGCAGTTAACGATAAATTTCCTTTACCAAGAATAGATGAAATTCTTGACTCTATTTCAAGCAAAAACAAAATTTTTACTTCTTTGGACCTTACCCAAGGCTACCACCAAGTGAAAATAGCCGAAAAAGATGTCCATAAAACTGCATTTTCAACATGTGAATGTGGTTCATATGAATACTTAAGGGTACCTTTTGGACTTAAAACAAGTTCAAGCGCGCTATGTAGACCCCTATTACACCTGTTAAGGGGATTAAAGAATATAATTCATTTTGTTGATGATGTCATATGCGTGGGAGAAAACACTGAACAACACTTAGCAACATTAGCTAAGGTCTTCGAGAAGTTCAGACAGGGCAATTTAAAATGTCGGCCCGAGAAAGTAAATTTGTTTCAACCTAAAATTAAATTTTTAGGAGTAGTAGTGACACAAGAAGAGATGTCCCCAGACCCTGATAAAATAAAATGTGTTGAAAACCTCAAACCCCCTAGAACCATGAAAGAATTAAGGGGAATATTAGGTCTTACTGTTTACTTTAGAAAATTCGTACGCAATTACGCCCAAATTGCGAAACCCCTCACGGAATTAACTAAAGGGAACTCCCAAAATGTTACCAGGTCCCAGGAAGCTCAAACTTCCCTAGACCGTCTCAAAAGGCACTCACTTCTGAACCTATATTATCACTTCCTGATTTCGAAAGCGGAAAATTTGTGGTCACAACCGATGCTAGTTCAAAAGGCATTGGGGCTATTCTTTCGCAAATAATTCCCATAGGAAACCCTCATCCTTTACAAGGACCTTCTAATAAAAAAAAATAGAAAAGGTTATATGCTATTTGAGTAGAACCTTATCAAAAGGCGAAACTAGTTATTCCGCCACAAACTTAGAATTATTTTCTATAATCCACCACTTGGACAAACTTAGACACTATTTGATTGGTAGAAAATTTATACTACGATCAGACCATAAAAGCTTGCAGTACCTGCGCACATTTAAAAACCCCACGGGCATTCTAGCTAGATGGATTATGAATATCCAAGACCTAGATTACGAATTTGAACATTTAAAAGGTAAACAAAACGCAGCTTGTGACTTTTTGAGTAGATACCCAGAAAATTTTCCGTCGGAAACTGTGGAAAATGAAGTTAACGCTATCAATGCTAAGAGCAAACATAAATGTAAGAAAAACAAAGTCAAAGACACAGTAAAGGAAAATAAGGTTAACTGTTGTCCCTTGTCTTTAGAAAATACAAAAGGAAAGCAAAAAAAGGACGAAATGTGTTCCACGCTTATTAATTATTTTGTGAATGACGATGCGTTACCGGATAAATTTAAAACTCTTAGAAAAGAGATAGATAATTTTTACTATGATCTTGATGAAGAAATACTATGTAGAATCGTGATTGCTGAGACGAATAGAAACCAAACTTCAATAATACCTGTATTACCACAAAATTTAATAGTACCTGCATTTGACTATTTTCATTCAGATATAGGTGGACATTTAGGAGTAATGAAAACTTTCCATAAATTAAAACAATATTTTTACGTGCCGTCGGCAATGACAAAACTTAAAGAATTTGTAAGTACATGTGAAGCATGTAACTTAAAAAAAATCCCCCAGGCTTATCCTAACCCTCCAATGGGAAGAGTCCCGGTAGCAAAGAACCCCTTCGATATTATCTCATTTGACTTATACGGGACGAGCGGAGGCTTGCCTGTTTCCAGCAGAGGCCATACTTGTATTCTTTCAGTTATAGACCATTTTTCAGGATTTACTTTTGCAAAAGCATTGAAAAACCAAGGTGCTTAGGCCACAAGTAAGGCGTTAGCAAAATTATTTTTAAAATTTGGCATTCCTAATAAAATTTTGAGTGACAACGGGAGCAGTTTTGATTCAAAAGTAACAAAAGACTTAATGAGTTTTCTTAATATAGAGAAAATGGTGACAGCTCCGTACCATCCACAAGCTAATGGTAAAATAGAAAATAGGCATAAAATATTCTCGAACGTATTAAGTATTTATACAAAAGACAATAGGAACGACTGGGATCAATTCTTACCTTATTTAACTAACGTAATCAACACTGCTTACTCAGAAAAAACTAAAGATAATCCATTTTATTTACTCTTTGGTCGTGATTTTAGAATCCCGTATAATGAGATTATTGAATCTCGGCAGTATTATAATAACTCGGAGGATTACAAATAAGAATTCATAAATAGGATGAGGAAAACTTATAAAATAGTTAGGCAAGAGTTGGAAAAATGTAAAAGAAACCAAGAGCTAAGAAACCAACCCAAAGTAAAGGGGAATATAGATTTCAAAGTAGGAGACTGCGTCTACCTAAAGAACGAAGCGAAAACGGAAGGCAAAAAACTTTCCAACAAATATTCTGGACAGTACAGAATAGTCAAAAAGTACGATAACGATTATACTTTTAAAATGGAAAACCCTGGTAGTGGAAGAACTTACAAGGCTCATGTTAGCCGAATAAAAAGAGCCAAATTTCCAGAGAGATGGGTATCACATCCCTCCTCCACTGATTCGTCAGATGCAGAAAATGAGCCCCCTAAATCAAGATTGGCGGAGCTAAAACCCTTTAATTTTAAACAAGATTATTTTGAAGATGACAGTGATGAGGAAAACTTTGAACAATTTTTAGCAATGAAAAATCTAGTTATTCCTAAGAAAAAATCCCTAATACCAGGATTTTTTCCTGAAATAAAAACACCAAAAGATCCAAAAAGTTATTCATCGGCGAGCGCAGGAGAGCTAGATTATACAATATCTCCAAAAACCCAATTATTCCCCGATGGAATTTCGACCCCTTGTCCCCCCAAAAGATTTCCAGACGATATGGTTTCCCCTGCAACACCAATAGAACGGCCCCTGTCATTGCAGGAAGAATTAAACAGAGCTGTAGAAACCCCCGGTATTACTGTAAAGAAAACTCCCCCCAAAGATTCAACTAAAACAAACCTGCGAGAAGCTATGGATTTAATAAACTTCCCCATAAAAATGAGTCAAAGTACATTGCCCGAGAATAAAACTCCCAAGGATGACCAGCAAGGACAATTTCACGATATAACTGTGTCCAAGGTCAAGCCTAAACAGTGGACTTCATGGAGGGAAACCCTAGTGCAAAAAATGCCCCATCCCCCTGAGGACATGGCATTCAAACAGTGGAGGAACCCCGCAAAAACTATTGATTCTTCCCAAAGCTCTCAAGAATCTTTCAAATCTCCCGAGTTGAAAACTCAAGGCGAGGACTTAGAGAATAAACCTTCTACTTCCAGAGGAGTAGAAATTTACGAAGGAAGGGGAGGCGATACCTCAAAAACGCGGGGTGCAACCTCTAAAGGTTCTAATGCGGATTCGTTGGAAACCAATTCTGAAGAGTCTGATGGCGAATCAGACCATATAGTAGTTAAACAAATAGGGAAATCAAGACCGTCCTCAGCAGCCGCACACGCGAAACAAACGAAATTAAAACGGCAAGAATTTTTGAAAAAAACAATACAAAAAGTTTGACCTTATTTTGCTAAAAAAAACAAAAAAGAAAAAACCGCAAGAAGTCGAGGAGAAAATAACGACACAGTCAGGCAGAACGGTTAAAAAACCTGACAGATGGAAATATCCCTAATTAATGTAAAGACAAATTTGTGGGAAGCCTGGGGAGAAACTCAAAACCCAGGCAGCGTTTAAATTGTTGAGTTTTGGCGGTCCCCTCGGATTTTCTATAAGAAAATCGACCCATGTCCTAACCAAGATGGATATTATCCAAAACAAGAAATTAATCACATATATATATGAAATATTTTGTCTTAGTGCAGATTATAATTATTTTAGGCCTACACATAAAATAGGATACCAGTGTAATTATGTGCTGCACGCTTGCTTATTCATGTGTGTCTTACTCGAGAAATATAATGTAAAATTAAATTGTATAGCGATTACTAGCTACGCTTTGAAGTTATATCTCAACCAGTCATAGAGGTATATCACGACCAGAATAAAGCTCGGAAGTCCTAACTTTACGTTCCTAACCTATCTAATCCTAAAATACTTATTCTGTTTTACGCCTACAAACCAGTTTTCTTTGGCCAATGCCACAAAATGATTATATAATAAAAAAAATAACCTAAGTTAAAAATTAAAGTGCTGTTGAAAAAATATAATGATAACAAAGAAGTGAACAAACGAATTTTACAAAAAACGGGCAAAATTAATGATAAATTAATTCTAGAAACAAAAAACAAGATGAGGCTTAAGAATATCATCATAATCCTCGTTGTTCACGCAGTGGCCCAAGATATTGTAAAACATGGAGTAATATTCAAGCATGAAAATTCATTGCTAGCTAGCCATGACGCAAGGAAGATCTTTATGAAATTGGACCCCAAACCCTTCGAGACCTTGTTTCAACAAGTGACAAGACTAGAAAGAAACAAGAATGAACTCAAAGAATCGACCAATTTCTGTTGGAACATGTTACTGGCCGTTAATTACGGAAAAATCCTACTTTTAATTACGGAAAAATCCTGAGACTAAGAAGGCGAAAACCAAGAGAAGAACACGGGGAAACAGCTGAAATGCAGAGGTTAAAACTGGAACCCCATGAGAACGTCTAAGCCAAGAAATAGGGAAGACATTAGAAAACGAGTGGGTTTAGAGGTCTCCACTCGTCCTTGCTATGTCTTGTCCCCTCATTGTAGTACCGTTTAAATAAAACCGTGTGGTTATGACGCTGCAACATGCGTTTCTTAAACAGCACGGACGTGCGTGAACAATGCAGGCATGAAATATGTTGTAAAATGAGACATCAAATTAATAATGTAGAGTAAATTATGTTTATTTAATAAGTATTGAAGAATTAAATAAGCCCTTTATCGTTGTTTCCTTTCTCAAAACAAATTTGAAGACATCTCTGTTTTAGATTTCGCAATGGGAATTATGTCGTTTTATTATAACCAACGTTATATAGTAATGTCAGTGTATCTTTTTATATTATCTTGTGGGATAATCGCCACCCTAAAATGTACCCAATCGATAAGTAACTTATTTGTGCTATGAGTATTTACTTTAAAGAACGTGTGATTCCGCCTCGCTATTTTTATTACAGGAAGTGGATTGACACATTGGATATCGAGCATTACAATGAGTTGCCCAGTGCAGATACAACCTAGTAGCATCTATTTTCATCATACCTCAACCAACGAAGAGTACTCACCATAGACTCCAGGCAATTTTCATCCAAGCTTCGTCTACGAAAACAGCAGTTACCCTAGATCGTTGTTTCCTCGACCATGAACCATATTACGTATCAGGTAACATTATATTTGAATCTCAGTATCCATTGTACTATCGAACTATATAACCACATAAATTCTGAGAACCCCATCGATCAGTACAAGATATAAGTACATAAATATCGCCTTTGACAATCATTATGGACCCATGTACCATATGACCGTATAGTTATGATACTTGATGACCCCAAAAACTATTTATGTATCACAGACTTACGCGTCAAATCCCTTGTGACCATCTCACAGAATCCATCCTATCCCCTCTGTGTAGAAAGTTCATATCTCTGTTACGAGAATATTCCTGAAAAATGGACCTGGAAACCAAAATTAACCCCACTGACCAACCCCTCAGTGACAATATACCCCTCCCACAAGTTAAAGACAATATTTTGAAGGAGTCACTATAGTTTCATGCGACCTGTCCAACCCAACTTCCCCTGTGATTAACCTAGGAATCACCGCAAAGGTTAATAGACGCAAGCCATGAGCTAACAATTTTATATGAGACACAAATGAACAATTTTAGACGAGAATAAATTCTCTATGTGCCTCAAAACATCCCAAAAATGATATGCTGAAAAGAAAATAAACGCACGCCCACTGTTCGACCCCTTAATGATAAGGCACCCTATGAACTGTCAAAAAGCAGGTGAGAATGAACTCTGATAGAATATTCCCACACCTGTAATTGGAAGCATCATTTCTCAGTTGACAATTAGAGAAAGCTTATCGTGTGAACACAATCGTGCTTGAACTGTACCATGAAGAAACCATAACGTAAGTGCTTTACAAATTTTGCCAAGACGAAAAGAGTGAAGGACAATAATTTACAACAGAAGGATGGAGTATGTTAAGGACTCGAATGGTGATGAAATAGATGTGAATTTACATAGGTTACTTCTTAATAACCTTACGTTAACTATATGTTACGTCCAATACCCTATCATTAACGTTGTGTAGCAAACATCCCCAGAGAAAGTGTTTTAATGTTACCAGTGAACATGGTAAACCAAATATTGTGTGTTTTAAATCGTTCTTGTATGTAGTGTTAGATGTCCAGATGGAGTTATGTGTAGCGTTGTCGAGCTATTCATTTAATGTAGCATAGATAGAAAGTAGTGTGCCATATAGACAGCAAAATCAAAAAAAAAGCCTTATAAAAAGTGAATTCAAAAAAATCTTGTGTGGAGGTAGAATAGCCCCAACCTTATTGGAAATGTAAAAAGTAATCAGTGTTGATGTAAAAAAAAATCTTTAGTATAGTAGCTAGCCTAGAACCATGAATAATCTTAGTCCGGTAGACAAATTTTAGATAGGGATGTAGAATAAAATAAGAAAAGTAATAGAGAAAATTTTTAGCACTCCTGATTAAGCCATAACATAAATATAAAATAATTATGTAGAAGAAATAAATAATAAAATGCGAACACTTCAAAAGCCCAAAGGCAAGCAAGTCATAATGACGGGACGTCATTAATTAATGGGACGGGTAATATGTACCGTGAGCAAAATGCAATATATTTAAAATACAAAGATTCTTTCCTTCTAAAGATGATTCTGACAGAAATTAAACGTCCCCTAATTGAGTTCAAATACTGCTTCCAAGAGTCTAAATTCTTAAGTCAGTCTAAAAAGAGAAATTGCATTCTAGCTTCAGTCAAACAACGACGCTAGTCGGTTTGAATTTCGCTAAGATAATTAGTAACAAAAAAGATGCTACCCACAATATTTCTAAGGAAGTTTAAACTATAAGAGCCGTGTGAACGTTTGAATCATCAGAAATAATCAAGACAGATTATTGGACGAAGGGTTCGTATCCTTGGGCCACCTGAGCCAATTGTGAGCCAGTCCTCACAGCGCAGGACAAAAAAACTATGTTTGATAGTGGGGTAAAAGTACTTTTTGGGGAGCATTCGTAAATCAGATTTGGAAGGATTCGTAAAGTAGACTCAGGACCATTTAGATAGAACTTTTTCGATGTTAAGCTTTGCAATTCCCTCATTGTTGTATCTCAGTCACCGTTGTGTCATTTGAAGTGACCTACTGCTGTTCACCTAAATATGTAAGTCTCAATAAATCCATTGCTTTTTACCTGTGTTTATTTCATTTTATATGTCCGTATCTAGCCTAATGATAGCTAATTAGTTCGCATGTCTCCAAGGTAGCCCTCCCAGAAGAACCTGATCTCCAGATAGCTCGAAGAGAAGAGGTCACATGTATATGGCTACACATTTCATTTTCTCTCATTAATTGAGGGTGGCGTAGGCCTTGTTGGCAGGATCTTTAGCGCTATAAGCGGCGCTGTCGGAGAACTTATAAGGTGTAAGTTCACAGCTTCAAGGTACGATATTAGATTTGACGCGGTCAATATTTATGACCACAATTAGCCCAGTCCTTTTTCTTCCACCCCAACAAATTACAATTATAACCACAACTATTTTTCATTCACCGCTACAGTATTGTCATCAATATCTATTGTCTCCCTCCTCGACACCTAGCTCTTTACGCTAAAGTTTGAATTCTGTCCGTTCCGTCACCTCGGAAATTAAGAAAATTTAGAATTAAAATGAAACTTTTCATCTTCATGGAAAATATTCACAATCATAGTATAACTTTTCGTATCTTCTATGGAAAAATTTAGAACTGAACTTAAAATTGTTTATGTCTTTGAAAAATTAAGAACTGAAGTGGGAGCCTTTTTCATTTTCTTTGGTAAATTTCAGAATTGAGCTAACTTTTTCTCTTCTTTAAGAAAATTCAGAAGAGAACTTGAACATTTTGCACTTCTTCGAGAAAACGCAGAATAAAAGTGTAGCTGTTTATCGTCATGGCCAATATTCGCGATCGAAGTATAACTTTTTTCTATCTTCTACGAAAAATTTGGAACAGAAATTGAAGTTTTTTTCACTTCTTTGAGAAAATGTATAGTTAAAGCTGAACTTTTTCTCTTCTTGGAGGAAAAAATTCAGAATCGATGTATCTAGGGTAAAATTTAGAACAGAACTTTAAATTTTTTCATCTCTTTGAGAAAAATCGGAAGTGAAATTATAAAAACTTAGAATTAGAATGGAACTTTTTATCTTCATGGAAATATACACGATTATAGTATAACTTTTCCTATCTTCTATGGAAAAATTTAGAACAGAACTTCAAATTGTTTATGTCTTTGAGAAATTAAGAACTGAAGTGGAACCTTTTTATTTCTTAAAAAAAAAGAATTGATCTGTAAGTTCTTTGGTAATTCCGACTTGAGCTAACTTTTCACAATCAATGTATAACTTTTTCTATCTTCTATGAAAAATTTGGAACGGTACTTTAATTTTTTTCATCTCTTTGAGAAAAATCAGAACTGAAGCTGAACCTTTTTATATTCTTTGGAAAAAAATAGAATTGATCTGTAACTAATTTCTTTTTCATTGAGAAAGTTCAGAAGAGAACTTGAACTTTCCCCCACTTCGTTGAGAGAATTTAGAATTAAAGTGGAACTTTTTATCTTCATGGAAAATACTCACAAATATGGCATAACTTTTTGTATCTTCTATGGGAAAATTTAGAATAGAACTTTAATTTTTTATGTCTTTGGGGAATTAAGAACTGAAGTGGAACCTTACTTGATGTTGTGGTTTGAAAAAATTTGTAAAATAAAGTTGTGGGTGGTAAGGATGAGTACTTCAACTTGTAAAATTGGTTTAGAAGGGATATTAAGAAAGAAAATGTTCTGAAATAATATAATAAAGCCTTTTGAAAAGTATTGCTTGGTGTTGGGGTATGCAAAAAGCAGTAAGGTAAAGTTGTGGGTGAAAAGGATGAGTACTTCAACTTGTAAAATAGGTTTAGGAGGGATATTAAGAAAAGAACTTGTTCTGAAAAGATATTATAAAGCCTTTTGAAAAGTATTGCTTGGTGTCGGGGTATGCAAAAGTCATAAAGTAAAGTTGTGGGTGAAAAGGATGAGCACTTCAAGTTGTAAAATGGTTTTAAGAGGGATATTAAGAAAAGAACTTGTTCTGAAAAATATAATAAAGCCTTTTGAAAGTATTGCTTGGTGTTGGGGTATTCATAAAGCTATAATGTAAAGTTTTGGGTGAAAAGGATGAGTACTTCAAGCTCTAAAATTGGTTTAGGAGGGACATTAAGAAAAGAACTTGTTCTGAAAAACATAATAAAGCCTATGAAAAGTATTGCTTGGTGTTGGGGTATGCAAAAAACCATAAAGTAAAGTTGTGGGTGAAAAGGGTGAGTACTTCAAATTGTAAAATTGGTTTAGGAGGGACATTAACAAAAGAACTTGTTCTGAAAAAACATAATAAAGCCTTTTGAAAAGTATTGCTTGGTGTTGTGGTATTCAAAAAGCCATAAAGTAAAGTTGTGTGTGAAAAGGATGAGTACTTCAAGTTGTAAAAATGGTTTAGTAGGGACATTACGTAAAGAACTTGTTCTGAAAAGATATAATAGAGCCTTTTGAAAAGCATTGCTTGGTGTTGGGGTATTCAAAAAGCCATAAAGTAAAGTTGTGTGTGAAAAGGATGAGCACTTCAAGTTGTAAAATTGGTTTAGGAGGGACATTACGTAAAGAAATTGTTCTGAAAAGATATAATAGAGCCTTTTGAAAAGTATTGCTTGGTGTTGGGGTATTCAAAAAGCTGTAAAGTACAGTTGTGGGTGAAAAGGATGAGTACTTCAAGTTGTAAAATTGGTTTAGGAGGGACATTACGTAAACAACTTGTTCTGAAAAGATATAATAAAGCCTTTTAAATAGTATTGGTTGGTGTTGGGGGGTTCAAAAAGCTGTAAAGTAAAGTTGTGGGTGAAAAGGATGAGTACTTCAAGTTATAAAATGGGTTTAGGAGGGGCATTACGTAAAGAACGTGTTCTGAAAAGATATAATAAAGCGTTTTGAAAAGTATTGCTTGGTGATGGGGTGTTCAAAAACCTGTAAAGTAAAGTTGTAGGTGAAAAGAATGAGTACTTCTAGTTGTAAAATGGGTTTAGGAGGGGCATTACGTAAAGAAACTGTTCTGAAAAGATATAATAAAGCCTTTTGAAAAGTATTGCTTGGTGTTGGGGTATTCAAAAAGCCATAAAGTAAAGTTGTGTGTGAAAAAAATGAGTACTTCAAGTTGTAAAATTGGTTTAGGAGGGACATTACGTAAAGGAATTGTTCTGAAAAAATATAATAAAGCCTTTGACAGTATTGCTTGGTGTTGGGGTATGCAAAAAGCCATAAATAAAGTTGTGTGTGAGAAAGGTGAGTCACTTCAAGTTGTAAAATTGGTTTAGGAGGGATATTACGTAAAGGATTTGTTCTGAAAAAATATAAAAAAAAGCCTTTGAAAAGTATTGCTTGGTGTTGGGGTATTCAAAAAGCCATAAAGTAAAGTTGTGTGTGAAAAAAATGAGTACTTAAAGTTATTAAATTGGTTTAGGAGGGACATTACTTAAAGAAATTGTTCTGAAAAATTATAATAAAGCCTTTGAAAGTATTGCTTGGTGTTGGGGTATGCAAAAAGCCATAAAGTAAAGTTGTGTGTGAAAAAGATGAGTACTTCAAGTTGTAAAATTGGTTTAGGAGGGATATTACGTAAAGAACTTGTTCTGAAAAAATATAAAAAAGCCTTTGAAAAGTATTGCTTGGTGTTGGGGTGTTCGAAAAGCCATAAAGTAAAGTTGTGGGTGAAAAGGGTGAGTACTTCAAGTTGTAAAATAGGTTTAGGAGGGATATTAAGAAAGGAACTGATTCTGAAAAGATATAATAAAGCCTTTTGAAAAGTATTGCTTGGTGTTGGGGCATTCAAAAAGTCGTAAAGTAAAGTTGTGGGTGAAAAGGATGAGTACTTCAAGTTGTAAAATTGGTTTAGGAGGGACATTACGTAAAGAACCTGTTCTGGAAAGATATAAAAAAGTCTTTTGAAAAGTATTGCTTGCTGTTGGGGTATTCAAAAAGCCGTAAAGTAAAGTTGTGGTTGAAAAGGATGAGTATTTCAAGTTGTAAAATTGGTTTAGGAGAGACATTACGTAAAGAACTTGTTCTGAAAAGATATAAAAAAAACCTTTTGAAAAGTATTTCTTGGTGTTGCGGTTTTCAAAAAGCTGTAAAGTAAAGTTGTGTGTGAAAAGGATGAGTGTTTCAAGTTGTAAAATTGGTTTAGGAGGGACATTACGTAAAGAACTTGTTCTGAAAAAATACAATAAAGCCTTTTAAAAGTTTTGCTTGGTGTTGGGGTATTCAAAAAGCTGTAAAGTAAAGTTATGTGTAAAAAAGGTGAGTACTTCAACTTGTAAAATTGGTTTAGGAGGGACATTAAGAAAAGAACTTGTTCTGAAAAGATATAATAAAGCCTTTTGAAAAGTATTGCTTGGTGTTGGGGTATTCAAAAAGCCATAAAGTAAAGTTGTGTTTGAAAAGGATGAGTAATTCAACTTGTAAAATTGGTTTAGGAGGGACATAACGTACAGAACTTGTTCTGAAAAGATATAATAAAGCCTTTTGAAAAGTATTGCTTGGTGTTGGGGTATTCAAAAAGCAATAAAGTAAAGTTTTGGGGGAAAAGGATGAGTACTTCAAGTTGTAAAATTGGTTTAGGAGGGACATTACGTAAAGAAATTGTTTTGAAAAGATATAATAAAGCCTTTTGAAAAGTATTGCTTGGCGTTGGAGTGTTCAGAAAGCCTTAAAGTAAAGATTTGGGTGAAAAGGATGAGTACTTCAAGTTGTAAAATTGGTTTAGGAGGGACATTACGTAAAGAACTTGTTCTGAAAAGATATAATAAAGCCTTTTGAAAAGTATTGCTTGGTGTTGGGGTGTTCAAAAAGCTGTAAAGTAAAGTTGTGTGTGAAAAGGATGAGTACTTTAAGTTGTAAAATTGGTTTAGGAGGGACATTACGTAAAGAAAGTGTTCTGAAAAGATATAATAAAGCCTCTTGAAAAGTGTTACTTGGTGGTGGGGTATTCAAAAAGCAATAAAGTAAAGTTGTGGGTGAAAAGGATGACTACTTCAACTTGTAAAATTGGTTTAGGAGGGACATTACGCAAAGAACTTGTTCTGAAAAGATATAATAAAGCCTTTTGAAAAGTATTACTTGGTGGTGGGGTATTCAATAAGCAATAAAGTAAAGTTGTGGGTGAAAAGGATGAGTACTTCAAGTTGTAAAATTGGTTTAGGAGGGACATTACGTAAAGAACTTGTTTTGAAAAGATATAATAAAGCCTTTTGAAAAGTATTGCTTGGTGTTGGAGTGTTCAGAAAGCTGTAAAGTAAAGTTGTGGATGAAAAAAATGAGTACTTTAAGTTGTAAAATTGGTTTAGGAGGGACATTACGTAAAGAACTTGTTCTGAAAAGATATAATAAAGCCTTTTGAAAAGTATTGCTTGGTGTTACGGTGTCCAAAAAGCTGTAAAGTAAAGTTGTGTGTGAAAAGGATGAGCACTTCAAGTTGTAAAATGGGTTTAGGAAGGACATTACATAAAGAACTTGTTCTGAAAAAAAAATAAAAAAGCCTTTTGAAAAGTATTGCTTGGTGTTGGGGTGTTCAAAAAACTGTAAAGTAAAGTTTTGTGTGAAAAAGATGAGTTCTTCAAGTTGTAAAATTGATTTAGGTTGGACATTACGTAAAGAACTTGTTCTGGAAAGATATAATAAAGCCTTTTGAAAGTATTGCTTGGTGTTGGGGAATTCAAAATCTGTAAAGTAAAGTTGTGGGTGAAAAAAATGAGTACTTCAAGTTGTAAAATTCGTTTCAGAGGGACAGTACGTAAAGAACTTGTTCTGACAAACTATAAAAAAGCCTTTTGAAAGTATTGCTTGGTGTTGGGGTGTTCAAAAAGCCATAAAGTAAAGTTATGTGTGAAAAAGATGAGTACTTCAAGTTGTAAAATTGGTTTAGGAGGGACATTACGTAAAGAACTTGTTCTGAAAAAATATAATAAAGCCTTTTGAAAAGTATTGCTTGGTGTTGGGGTGTTCAAAAAGCTGTAAAGTAAAGTTTTGTGTGAAAAAGATGAGTTCTTCAAGTTGTAAAATTGATTTAGGAGGCACATTACGTAAAGAACTTGTTCTGAAAAAATATAATAAAGCCTTTGAAAAGTATTGCTTGGTGTTGGAGAATTCAAAAAAATGTAAAGTAAAGTTGTGTGTGAAAAGGATGAGTACTTCAACTTGTAAAATTGGTTTAGGAGGGACATTACGTAAAGAACTTATTCTGAAATAAAATAATAAAGCCTTTTGAAAAGTATTGCTTGGTGTTGGGGTATTCAAAAAGCTGTAAAGTAAAGTTGTGTGTGAAAAGGATGAGTACTTCAACTTGTAAAATTGGTTTAGGAGGGACATTACGTAAAGAACTTGTTCTGAAAAATATAAAAAGCCTTTTGAAAATATTGCTTGGTGGGGTATTCAAAAAGTCGTAAAGTTTTGTTGGGAGCGAAAAGGATGAGTACTTCAAGTTATAAAATAAGTTTAGGAGCGACATTACGTAAAGAACTTGTTCTGAAAAGATATAAAAAAGCCTTTTGAAAAGTATTGCTTGGTGGGGTATTCAAAAAGTCGTAAAGTATTGTTGAGAGTGAAAAAGATGAGTACTTCATCTCATAAAATAAGTTTAGGAGGAATATTAAGAAGAGAACGTGATCTGAAATGATATATTCGGGGGGAGCCAAAAAGTTGGGGGGGAGGGGTCTTTCTGTTTCTCAAGTGAGCAAAAACAAAAGAATTAAAAAATAGGGGGCCCGGGGGGAGGGGGCTCTTTGGAGGCCTGGGGGAAGGGGGTCCTTTGGGGGGCCCGAGGGGAGGGAGGCCCTTTGTGGGGCTCGGGGGGAGGGGTCCTTTAGGTGCCCTTTGGGGTCCCGGGGGTAGGGGGCCCTTTGGGGTTGGGGACCTTACAACACTGTTCAAATGGAACTCGTGTATTATAAAGACCACAGAGTTTCATCCCCAAATCATCTTCTAAAATGTCTCAAACTGTTTCGCCCAAATAATCCCTAAAATGTCTCAAACTGTTTCGCCCAAATAATCCCTAAAATGTCTCAAACTGTTTCGCCAGAATAATCCCCTAAAAGTAATTCCTGCGTGTTCCTTTGTTTCGACATCCCTGCGCTGTTATATTTGAAATTTCCAGGAAACCATTTCCCGCGTAAAATATATTCAATCTGTCTTGATCTCGCATGAATTTCAGAAAAAAATCTAAGGTGTTCCTAGTTACACTAATATGGCTTCGATAGAATATTAATTTATCTCTCTGACCTAAAGACCAGAGAAGCCATATTTAAAAATAGAATATTAATTTATCTCTCTGACCTAAAGATCAGAGAAGCCATATTGTTTCTTAATTCCCCTTCGTTGATCAGTAATTCCCCTTTCGATTATGTAATCAAGTTCTCAGAAATCCACTCCCCTTCGTTTATGTAAATCAAGTTCTCAGAAATCTGTCCCCTCCGTGGATCAATAATCCATGAATAAATTATGTTCTCCTCGTACCTTCTTACCCCTCTCTACTAACTTCTATATTCATAGATTTTTAATACGTATATTAGGGGGTTCGCCCCCTAGTCAATACCTTGCTCTTTAAGCTAAAGTTCGAATTTTTTTTTGCACTTCTTTAAAAATGACCCCTTAATCAATCAGTTGATCAATTGAAATCAGTTGAAAAACTTGTTGTTTTATTTACTTAATTTCTGATCTTTTTCTTTGATAATGCTGGGAAATCCGGCGCGCCCTTCATAGCTCAAGTTCAAGTTCAATCATTTTATTATTAACATATACATGTATATAATTGACATAGGCCCATGGGGAGACAAGCTCGAAAAACTAGGCCTAGACAAAGATACAATAAAAAACTACGCTACAATACAAAGATAATTACGACGGCAAAGATACAATAATACAACAATAATATGAAAGTAGCAGCTAGCCCAGGATCCAAATATAAATATAAATATAAAATAAAATCAATTTTATTAAATATAAATTCATACTAAAAGATAGCCGAGAGGCCCACATTCACCTAGAACAACAATCCAAACAAATAACTTAGTCATATTAAAAAGACGCTTAATTAAAAGTAATCCTGAACTAAATGAAATTTAAGATTCCTTTTTATTAAATGGATAGAAGAAAATTTATCAATAAAATCCTTGTGAGCCTCCCAGCACCGGGCTATTGACACGAACGGGGCGAATTAAGACCTCTCAGTACTATACTTGTCAATGTAGATACTCTTTTTTGTCGCGTGTTATAACGATGTAAATCTTGTGATTGGGAGAACAAACTTTGATTGAGGTAATATGGCGGTAATTTCTTAATGTCATAATTAAATTTGAAAATAATTGCTCCAAAAGTAAATTGTTGAGAAACTGGAAGTATATCTAAATAAGTATATAAAGATGCTGTAGAAGACTTATTTGGAAGTGAAATAGGCGATGAAATAAAAAGTTTGAGGATTCTTACTGCTTTATTTTGTAAAATCTGTATTGGTTTAATATGGCTTTTAAATGTAGATAAATATACTAGAGAACAATAATTAATATTAGACTGAATCAGAGCAAAATAAATGCTTCGTAAAGCAGAGTAGGGCAAATAATGCTTCAACCTCCGCATTAAACCAACATACCTTGAAATCTTTAAGCGTATATTTTGAATGTGTGTTTTAAAAGATAAGCTTTCATCAATCATAAGTCCAAGGTACTTTATCACTTTCACCCGAGATATTGATAATAGATACTTTGAACAAGTAACTCGGGTAATACGAGGGCATATATTTGACTTCCTGCCGTAAATTATGAAATTAGTTTTTGATAAATTCAAAGCAATAAAATTTGCAGAACACCATTCAAGAACATTAGAAAATGCAGTATCAAGTTTTGCCTCCAACTCCTCGTCATTCCTCTCAGAAATTGAAACTGCCGTATCATCAGCAAAATGTGTGCTGAGACATGGGATTGCCAAAGCGCGGTGAAAATCATTTATATAAACTAGAAAAAGCAGAGGACCTAGGACAGAGCCCTGAGGCACCCCAACCATCGAGGACTGAGGAACAGGCGAAGAGAGAAAATTACCTCCATCTATTCGTTGCTTTCTCTTATCAAGATAAGATTTAACTAGATCCAACGCCGGTCCGCGCACACCGTAATTATCCAATTTACGAAAAAGAGTACAATGGGATATTGTATCGAATGCTTTTTTAAAATCCAAATATATTGTTGCTGGAATTTCACCTCTGTCTAAGCATTCATGAACATATTGGATGAGAGCAATGATAGCGTGCTCAGTATTGTGTCCAGACCTAAAACCAAACTGGGAATTTGTGAAAAAACTAAACGATTTAAGAAAGTCATAGACCCTTATATAAATTGTCTTCTCAAATATTTTAGAAAATGCTGACAAAATAGAAATAGGGCGGTAATTTGATGAGTTTTCAGGAGAGTCACCTTTGTGAAGCGGAATTATCCTCGCTTCTTTAAAAACAGACGGGAAAACTCCAGTTTTAAATGAAAGATTAATTATATGCTGTGATGGCAAAATTACTGCAGACAATATTTCTTTAACATTTATAGAACTAGACCCGTCAATTCCCACTGAATTACCTGGATTTAGATCACACACTATTTTTGTTCTTTCAGACCAAGAAATAGGCGCAAGAAAAATTGAATTACTTTGAGGAGATGGAAGGTATGAAGAAAAATGTTTATTACTACGTGAATCAAATTGGTTCATTACTGATGAAACAATTTTATATCCTATACTAGCGAAATAAGTATTCAAAATATCAGCCACTTTCTCCAATTTGTTAGTAGTCGATCCATTTTCTAAACTAATGACTTCAGGAAACTTAGAATTCCTTTGTTTTTTTTATAATAGAATTAATTAAAGACCACGTTTTGCGAGGAGAATTTTGAGCTTCTTCGAAAGACTCTTTATAATACCTATGTTTCGACAATCGTATCGGTGCGGTTAATTTATTTTTGAAGATTTTAAAATTTTTAATATTATAATCAGTTGGATTCTTTAACTGCTTTTTAAATAACTGTTTTTTTTTATTAACTGATATCAAAATTCTAGACGTTATCCACGGCCTTATAGGATATTTTTCTCTGCAAATTTTCTTCGTAACAAATGGGCAACTAGAATCAAGGCAGCAGTTGAAATTTCTTAGGAAAGTATCAGTTGCCACATCTGTATCCTCCGAGGATATTACATCCTGCCAATCCAATATACCAAGGCTTTCATTCAGGTGCTTTAATGGTATTTTATTTATTAACCGTACTTGACGTTCCTTACTTACCTGCGGTATTTTATAAGTAAAAGCTAAATCTGAAACCAGCAGGAAATGATCCGATATATCACTTAAAACAGCAAAATTTGCTTTAATTGGTAAGGATGTAAAAATATTATCAATGAGAGAAGCAGAACTAGGTGAAATTCTTGTAGGTATCAGGCAAGTAGGAAGCAGATATGCAGAAAAGCAAGAAGACAATAAATGAACAAAAGCTTCATTTGAAGCTTCTAGAAGGTCAATGTTGAAATCTCCGGAGAGGATAACATCTTTATTTTGAAAATGAGGTTGATGCAAAAAATCAGGGAGTTTAGAGAGGAAAGACTTGACTGGAGAAGAAGGAGGTCGGTATACTACGCAAAAAACTATATCTTTTTCTCCAAGACTAATTTCAGTTACCATTACTTCAAAAAGCATTTCCTCATGAGAACCTTCTAGATTTGCAAGGCGTCGAAAAGAGATACCTTCTTTAACTAATACTGCCAAACCACCTTGGAGCCTTGTCAGTCGGTTTTTGAAAGTAAATTGATATCCAGGAAAAGCAACATGAGGAGCCGTGTCTATAAGAAAAGTCTCACAGAATCCAACGACATGACAAGATAGCTTATGAACTACATCGACAAGATCATCCTGTGAACTAAAAAAACCTCTACAATTTAAAAATCCTGTTCTCACAACCCCCGTACTGGGAAGATCAGAAACTTCGGAAGGTAATTTATATCTACATTTTGAAAAATTAATTAGCCCACCATCATTTATCTCATTTCCAAAAAATTTATCATGGCTCTGGAAAATGGAAAAGTCAAAAGAGTTAGACTCTAGGTCTCTCAGTCTATCCCCAATACAATTATCATCCAATGTAAATAATGAGAATTATGATCAGGACTAGCAGAAACTTACGCAAAATGCACATCGTCTGAGTCTTAAGGTAGCAAAAACAACTGAACCAGCGAGAACTCGAAAATAATGATGAAAGAAAAAGAAACTGCTTGAAAATAAATAGAAACAAGAGAAAGAAACTGAACTTATTCATTGTAACATGAAATGCGGATACAGAAAAAATTATTGTACTCAATTACTTCATATAAATAGAAACACACAAAAAAGACAGAAAATAAACTTATAATAAGCTACAGAGGGACAAAAAACCTCACAAGAAATAAAAATAATAGAAACACACAAAAAAGACAGAAAATAAACTTATAATAAGTCTACAGAGGGGCAAAAAACCTCACAAGAAATAAAAATAATAGATCCTATGAACAGAGAAACATTACATAAAGTAATAAAAATAATCTCACCAAACGAATGTCATTATTAATCACCGTAACTAGTCAATCTTAGCCCACTGTGAAGACGGAGACTTTTTACACTCGAGCCATAATTTACTCCCTTTTTGTTTAATATGCGTAAGATGAACCGAACCCGAATCACGCATGTCCTTTCCCTTAGACAATAGCTCATTCCGTAGGAAATTTAGCTTAGGTGGGAGATCAGTGCAAATGCGAATTCCATTACCCTTCAACTTATTCACCTCACTGAGAATCGCCTGAATGCTATGATCTGTGTCTAGCGATATAAAAACAGGGGCCGGTCGAACACTAGTTTTCCTACTAGTGATGTTTGAACTGCTATTTCTCGCAAGGCGATAACACTTGGTAAGAGAAATGTCCTCGGTAACTTGCAATTTGTCAGAAAGAAGAGACTTTACGTTGCTAGTCACTGATTGATTATGCTTTTCAGTAGGCAGACCATGAACAATCAAATTCAACTTTCTTTCTCTCACTTCGATGTCCAAAAGCTTACTCTCCAAACCGTTATTCCGCAATTTTTCTTGCTCTAGATCATTTCGAAGCTTTTTAGATTCCTCTCGTAGATTCGCATTTTCAGCTGATATTTGCCTAACTTCATCTTGAAGGGAAATTATTGAGACAGAAAAACTTTTCTGCTCTGCTAATATTTTATCCAGCAACGCCTGAATCCGTTTCATTCCTTCATCAAATTTTGCTTGAGTGACAGCCATAATGAATGCTATAATCCGCACGTAGAAGTCTACACTTGCATCAAATTACGCAATGGCAAAGTCCAAAACAATATCAAATTTAATCCTTTTAACTTGAAAAAGTAATCCGATTATAGGAGTTCACTCTTCAATAGCTAGATAATAGCTAGATGTTCCTTCCCCCATGAAAACTTCCTTCATGGAAAGATCCTCCCATATCACCCCCCGACCCCCCCCCCCCACCTACCAGAAAAAATCTCCCCTGAAAACATCTGTAAACTTCCCAATAACCAATACTATATGTTAACATTGGGTAAAGTCCATAACTTTCATCCCTCCCCCCGGGGACTTCGGGGGGTCACTTAAAAGGGGTACTAGAACTTTTAATTTCTGTTCCAATGAGCCTTCCTACGATATTCTAGGACCATTGGGTCAATACGATCACCCCTGGAAAAAAAATAAATAACACGCATCCGTGATCTTTCTTCTGCCAAAAAATGCAAAATTCCACATTTTTGTAGATAGGTGCTTGAAACCTCTATAGTAGGGTTCTCTGATACGCTGAATATGATGGTGTGATTTTCACCATCATAATTAAGGTTCTATAGCTTTTAGGGGGTCTTTCCCCCTTTTTCTGAAATTAGCCAAATTTTCTCAGGCGCGTAACTTGTGATGGGTAAGACTAAACTTGATGAAACTTATATATTTGAAATCAGCATTAAAATCTGATTCTTTTGATGTATCTATTGGTATCAAAATTCTGTTTTGTAGAGTTTCGGTTACCATTGAGCTGGGTCGCTCCTTACTTACAGTTCGTTACCACGAACTGTTTGATAAGCCAAAAGATCTGTTTGAACTTCACGGTTGTTTGAAGGCAGCGTCAGTAGCGGATACCGAAGTTTCGAAAATTATACAAATCTTCATTACTTTACCTATCAGAACGGCTAGTAATGAGAGATTCTTTTCTATAGTAAGCCTTATTAAAACCTATTTAAGATCAACAATGGACGACGAAAAGCTCAGTGATCTGATGTAGGTGTTTAGTGGAAAGACTCCTGTGAAATCGTTGGATTTCAATGCTGTGGTTGATATTTTTGAAAAAATGAGACCTCGCCGGTTCCCAGTGTTGCGATAAAACTGTGAAGAAATATTGCTTTTGTGATTGTGAAGTGATGTGATTGTAAAGAAAACATCTATGATCTGGCCACTTTAGGGGACCCAGAGAGACTTCCTAGACCCCCCCCCCCAACTCAGAATGAAATGACGCACTGCCTAGTAGATCACTAAACCACATCCACACCCCAACCCCTAACCACTTAGGGTTGGAGAAGTGTAGACACATGGTTCTGGAACCACTCAAAGTTGCACATTAATAGAAGGATTATTTATTGTTATATTTACTTATTCAAATTATTTACTTGTTTTTATTATTTAATAGACAGGATATAACTATTTGTAATGTATCATAGAGAAATCATAGCACTAAAAACCTGTTTGTGTTTTTTTTTTCTGTGATATTTCTTTAGTTGTCAGGTTATATTCTAACTTTTTTTGTTTATTCAATAGGCTATTCAGAGTTTTTTTTTCAATGTGCTATTCCACACCTATATGTCCAAAGTTTTTTGGTGTTTAGCAGGAAGGAGGGGATGTTTAGCGAAACAAGTTAGAGATACAAAAATTCTGAAAATTTTCTTTAGAAAAAAAGTTACTTCTAGAACACCTAGGAATCCAATGCGCGATAAAAATCTTAGAAATTATTTCATAGTGTATAGTTCATTTTTATATAGAAGAGTGCATGTCTTCTTGCCTGCTCTACATGGCATTAAACTTATTTAAATCATTACACTCACACCACTGTCGGTTCTAATGTTGGAATGCTTATCTAGTTCCATCCTACATTCCTGTTCTCAGTGTCTAAACAAGTATTGTTTTCTAAAGTATGGATAATAAACTTTTTGTTCTAAACTTGATGTTTTGCAGGATACTCAGCTAGTTCCTTATAAATATGGTTCATATTTCTGAGAGTAAAAGGCATAAAAAATAAGCAGAATTTTGTTGTAGTTTATTGATTTTTCTATTACAATGGATCTTTCTACATACAATGGGTTTACAACATTCATTATTACAATAAATTTTTCAACACAACCTCCTTCAATGTCAAATCACTTATCCTGGTGATGCTTCCATCCTTTTAGATTGTTTTTACGGAAATCCAGAGATCCCTTTAACCTTATAAAAAGTCCACAAGTACAACTCCTTCACGGTCATAGAAAACAGTTGTCACTACCTTGTTGACGAAAATTCTATGTATTTTTGGAATTTTGGAATTCCCCTCGTATTATTACATTTTGTGGTACCGGGAACATTAAGAATAAATAATAGAAACTTCTTCCTTTCGAAGTCAGTTTTTACGGTATAATTTCACGAAACTTTATGTTAGATACGGAAATTATGCTTAGGTTTTGAAAACCTTGAAAATCTTCTTTAGAAAAATTGTTACTTCTAGAATACCAAGGAAATCGACGCGCTATACCAATCTTAGAAGTTAATTCTTAGTGTGCAGTTCATTTTTAATATAGAAGAGTGCATGTTTTCTTGCTAATTCGAAAAAATTTCAGAACTATACTAGAGGAATCCGAAAGATTTAACCTAAAAATCTTTTTAACCATTTTGTGGTGAAAGGCTTGACAACTAGATAGTCTCCGTGTGACGGAAAGCTGACATAACTTTTACAGGATTTTATGGCTATTTTCAGTTCTTGATGATAGTTTATCATCTTAGGGCAGACCAAAGGCTGATAGTAAGAAATAATAAAGGTAATTTAGATAGTCTATCAGTTCTGTGAGCCCTTTGAACGCAATTGAAGACCAAAAATAAAAGAAAAAGCCCTTTTTAGGATTGTAGAAATATGATGTCATTTCCAGTTGTTGATAGATAAGTCTATCATCTATCCGTCCATAAATCATTCCTAGGGAAGAACCAAGGTAGATAGTCATAGAACCAAGGGATGCAAGATGGGATTGATCCTAATATCCATATTACCCCATCTAAAATAGAACAAAAAGGTTTTTTTCTTTCTAACGGCCTGAACATGGGCGCAGGCAGGGGGGGGGCATGCCCCCTGGAAATTTGGGACTATAAAGTAATTATAAGGAAACCAAAAGAAAAAAGGCAGAATATGGAAATCCATGGAAAAAATGTATTCGTCCAACGCTTCGGCATTGCTCAACAGAACTGAATGCTTGGAGTTTGTATCTATTAGACTATTGTTTTTTGTGATTTTTTTTTTAATTAATTACTTTTTCGATTTTTGTATACTTTTACTTTAATTGACATTCTTTATTCATTGCCTTTAGAAAAATGGTTGTCTCTAAGCTTCATTAAATTAAAAAAAAGTTTTTTTCGACTGAAAGTAAGGAGCAACATTAAAACTTAAATCGAACAGAATTTTTTACGTATATGAGGGGGTTTACCCCCCCCCCCTCCTCAATACCTTTCTCTTCATGCTACTGTTTTTCGGCACTTTAAAAAGTTATTTATTTTTCTAATTAAACGACCCTGGCGTTTCAGGAGTTGTTTGTAAAGAATTGGCACGCAATTTAAACTTTAGCATAAAGAACGAGGGGTTGAGGAGGGGATAACCCCCTCATATACGTAATGATTTCTGTTCGTTTAAGTTTTAATGTTGCTCCTTACTTTCAGTTGAAGACACATGTTTTTTTATTAAATTTCTGATCGTTTTTTTTAATAAGGCCAGGATAACTGGCTCCACCTACATGGAAAAATCCCCCTACCCACAGAAATATCCACTGGGCAATTCATTCCCGGCAAAAAATTACCCCGGACAATGGTAGTAAGGCAACAGGCACCACAGAACTAACATGCATAATATGCCTTACCACGGGCAGTAATCTATTACTACAGACGGTACATGCATTACCAGACTGGTTTATGAGGCAACACCCATTTTTGTTGAACCAATCAGAGATATTTCTACTAACGGTACTCCATAATGCAATAACAGATACGAAACTAGACTGCATAATATGTCTTACCAAGGACAGTCATCTATTACTACAGAGGGTACAAGACTTGTCAGACATGTTTTTCTAGGTTCAATAGCCAAAACTAAAGACCTTCATATAGCGTATTCAAAGGTTTAATAGTCGTTTTGTAAAAATACTGGTGTCACCCAGAGGCCATATAATCATGTTTTTTTAGTATAAATTAAGATGAATTTAGTTTTTCTAGACCAGTTGGAAAAACAACTTGAATATATAGTTATATTTGCTTAATTTATTCGTTTTTAAATGGAAAACTCCAAAAGGATTATGGTGAGTGGATATTTTTTATTCTTGTATTAACAAAAAAAAACGGATCTTTTTCGTACTTACCGTTTAACTATCTTTCATCTGGGTTTCAGCGAACTATTGCAATTAACTAATGCAAATTCATATGTTTTTGAAACAAGGATATCAAACAAGTTTGCAAGGGGGTGCCTACACACTTAGTAAAAAGTAATTTCAATATGAGTGTTTATAAAAAACTGTGTGGAACGTAGTTTAGTCCAAGAGCGAAAGTCATGGCGATTCGCTCTTTACAATTTAAAAACTACTCAGGTAGAGTTGAGAAAAACGCCATGTCGGCCATATCAGACAAATTTTATGTACTTGAGGATGGTGTGAAGGTACTGCCACACGTTTACTATCTAATTTCAGACCGAGTTGAATGTGTAGAGTATAGAAAACAACTCGGTCTGGAAAAATTAACTTAAATTCTTTCATAGTACAAGGTGGGTGGGTGGTTTTGGGAATTTCTTTCTTTTTTATCAGAATTAATAAATTTTCAATGTGTGCAAGGCAGCGTTATTTCTTCATAATTTAATTTTCTATATGATTATGCAAAGTTATTTCATAATTTAATGCCCCCTCCGGCCCCGGCCCGCCGCAGCGGGCCTGCCGGGCTTTCCGGCCACCACAGCGGGCGCCTCGGCATTCAGCCACCACAGCGGCCACCCCCGGGAGGTGGGGGGACACCATTTCAAATTAAAAGTGTTTTTTTCCTAGTGCCTATTTAAATAAGTGTTGTAATTTTTTTATAAATAGATAAATAGAAAAAAAGTGTGATATTATTTTAAGTGTATTTATTAAATATAAAGTGCTTTTTTCCTAGTGCCTATTTCAAATAAATGTTGTTCATGTTTTTGTTATAAATAAATAAATAAAAAAAATCTTATGTGTATTTTTGTTTAAAGTGCTTTTTTCTAATTGCATTATTTGTAAAGTGCTGCTTTTATGTTAAAAATAAAAGAAAATATGATTCTTTATTGGTTTTGTTCTTCTTCTCATTATTATTCTTGAACGGAGTAGTAATAGGGAAATTATTTAGTCATTAGACATCTATAGTTTATAGTTAATTGTAGGTGAGCTGTTGAAGGGAACAGCAATATGTATCAATTTAAAATACCATTCAGATCGTTTCTGTGTGGTCCATCAATGTCAGGCAAAACGACACTCTTAACTAAAATAATCAAAAATTGTGATAAAATGTTTATAAAAAAGCCGAAAAAAATCTACTATTGCTTCAGTATTTGGCAGGAGTCATACGATAAAATAAAATCTATTGCTGCATCAGTGCAGATACAATTCATACAGGGACTTGATGTTTTCGACATTATTGAACCAAACTCTTGGCTAATTATTGACAATTTAGCTGAATATATTGAACAATGGTCCCAGGAAATTCTACAACTTATGACTGTTCGCTCACTTCATGAACAGATTTCCGTTACTCTAGTTCTACACAATCTCTTTCATCAGAGCAAATGTATGCGAACACTTGCCTTGAACTGTACCAACTATATCATCTACAGAGTTGTTCGTGATTCTAGTTCGCTAATAACTGTCAATAAACAAATATACCCCGGCGCCCCCAAATTTCTACTTTCAGCGTACAATGAGGCAACTAATAAACCCTACGGCCATATTCTATTGGATCTTAATCAAAATATACCCGAGGATTTACGTTTAGTCACAGATATTTTTGACAATGAAATTACACTATATCTCCCTGCGAACAGTAAAAAAGGCAATTAGTTGCCATCATGACACTGAAGAAACTACATGAAAACAGACATTTATTTTCCGTTCTAAGCACTTCAAAACCCCCACTTAGGAAAGCTATACTCAAACACGGTATTGACAATGATTTCATTAATCTAATATGATAACTTTGTTTAAATTTAACCGAGGGCAATGTTCAACAGCCAGAAGTAGTTAAGCAACAGACAAACCAACATCGTTCCATTGTACGTGCATTGGCCTGTAAAAAGAAAGGACAAAATTTGAAAAGGAAACGTCTTCTTCAAGCGGGAGGTAGTTTTTTTTACACTTTTACTACCAATAATTGCAGGACTTTTAAACAGTTTTCTCTAGATGGCTAAACCCTATAAATTGACTCCAATAGAACTCGTTCTTTCACTCGTGGAACACTTTGAGGACAATCTGAGTAAATTCTTTGACAATGAGAATATTGACGATGATAAAAAACTACTTTTACTTCAAGATGCACTTCGGCGAGTGGACAAACATAAACCCTATCGTGCAAGACCAGTCAATGTGAGTGTCATTGATCACAAAAAAGAAACATCTCCTCAGGATTCTACTGCTACTGCTGCTGGAACGCAATTAAAGAAGGAGGAATTAGATTCAATAGTATCGGGCATTGGAAATCTAATGCCACACTTATATCGTGAACAAAGTAAACGACTCATAACATATCTCATGGAAAGTGGTCAAGATCATATTCAACTTGATAGAAATGGGAAACGAAATATAATTCAAGGGAAGAGCTATAATATACTTGATTTAATCTGATATGGTTACAAATCACAAAGGACTTTTATCATTTGACACTCATCTATACAACTTTCTAGACACATTAAACTTCCCCAAAAGCCTTATTAGCAATAGACAAATCCTAAAAAAAAATAAATGAACATAGTCCATCATCATCACCATCAAAATTAAAACATAAAGAAGAAGGAGAAGAAGATTTTAAATCAATCTTGGAAAATACTAGCACACCTATTGGAAACATTGATTTGACGCTGAGCAGGAGCACACCGCTGATAGCTAGAAAAAAGTGAAGATATATTGATATCAACTCAGCGTCACCACCACCCCCACCCCCCACTAGTGCACAAAAGGGTAGTGGACGTTACACTACATGTTTACGTTCAAAATGGTTGAAGTCCTGAAACGTGTTTATGAAAATATTGGTGAAGTTGGAACTTTAAGCTCCCCCACCACTCTTTTCAAAGTCACTGGTGTTCGCATTAAAAGTGTAGAAGACTATCTAAAAAATGAAACAAGTTACACTCTGCATAGAAATCACAGGCTTCGTGCTAATCATTATCGAAAAACTAAAGCCTTTTTCCGACAGCATATAATGCAAGCAGTTCTCTTAACTCTAGATGAGATTCAAAGACGTCACAATAAACCGTGCAAGTACATTCTACTTGCAATCAGTGTTTTTAGTCGCTATGCGTATGCAATTCTATTGCGGACAAAGAGAGGTGTTGAAGTTGCTCAGGCTATAGAAAGTGTTCTTGAACAGGATTCGGATAAAAAAAAAATTCAAACGGATCGCGGTAGTGAATTTGTAAATCTACATTTCGAAAAAGTACTAATGAAATGTAATACAGTGCTCTATCATTGTTATAGTCCTATGAAGGCTTCATTGGCCAAACGATTGATAAGAACTATTCGACTTTTAATTTCAAGATATTGTACATTGAAAAATACACCAGCTTTTATTCATGATTTAGATAAAATCGTGTTGATTTATAATCAACGACCCCATCGATCATTGTCCAACTCAACCCCAACGGATGTTCATCATTCTGATCATGATACATTTGATAATTTTCTTAAACAATATTCCAATGAAACGATTGTGAAAAAAAAGTCAATGTTGGTGATACTTTTCGAATTAATAGAACAACTAATGTTTTTGAAAAGGGCAATTACTTGTGGTCCACTGAACTTTTTATAGTGGCAAAAATCCTAGACACCAAACCCATAACTTGTCGTCTACGAGACGCCAAAGATGAAGAGATTATCGGTGGCTTTTATGACTATGAACTACAAAAAATTAGAAACAGTAGTCAAATCTATCAAATTGAAAAGATATTACAGAGCCGTACTCACAGGGGTAAGAAACAGTTACTTGTTCGTTGGCTAGGACACAACTCCGATTTTGATTCTTGGATTGGTTTTGAAGACATTAACAATGCCCAATCATGTTTATGTAACCTTTATGTCCAACGTCTCCGACACTCTCTAAAATGACTTGAATAAAACAAGTGATTTTTGGACGAAACTCTCCCCCACCATCAAATTCAATGGTACGTATGAAGTGGCTCTTGTCGATTGTATTCTCAAAAATACCTATGATATCCTGAGAAAGGATCACATATATGATATAAAAATTAGACCCTACGATTGGCAACTCGTTAGCGATCAACATGATGATTCGCCACTCGTTAGCAATCGAAATAAAATTGAAAAGATAAATTGATTTGAATATCCATATGTTGTATTGCCATACGAGTAAATCACTTGTATGAAAGATTTGTGTCGTACTATCAATAAAAAATCTCCGCTCGTAAAAAAGGAGCCTTTCAATTCAACTATTCAAAAGAAGAGGGCAAGATCTATATTAGTTCACCAATTGCCAATCAAAAGGTTATTCCCAATGATAATCTAAGAGATGTTCTTGGTTTTAAACACAATATAATCAGTGGTAAAAACGCTGGGAGTGTTAGGGGGATGAATCATATTATTTTTGCAGACTACCCACCTGGCTTCACCTCGGACTCTTGTATATTTCTTTATGCGTCCTTTGTGGAAACATCAAGAGTTGGTGATTCAAATGTCCCCCTCCTACGTGTTCTTGAAAGAAAAACAACCCATGAACTTGTTCATCACTATAATATAAAGCATCTTGAGTATGTTCCAGTAAACACTTCATATTTGGAACTCTGTCAGTTAACACTAAGAAGTGAATTGGGTGATCCTCTAGCAATATCAAACGGTTTGGCTGTATTTACATGTCATTTTTGACCCATAGTCACTGCCTAAGATGAACAATAGAAGAATTCCATTTGTCTGTCCTGATATTGACTGCTATGTTGGTGCTCCGAGTCCTCGTGAAATAGGTCATGGATTGGACTATTACAAAGGGCGTACTACAATGCTGGGCTATGGTCTTGGTAGCTGGTTTGCTAGGATATTTCGTTCTGCACTACCTTTTGCCAGAAAATATCTTGTACCTGCTGCATCAAATTTTGCTGCCTCAACACTACAGGACTCGGGGTAGGGTAAAAATTTCAACGAGAGTGTTAAAGAAAATATTAAATCTTCAGCAAGAGCCGTTGGTGAGCAATTAATATCTCAGCAAAATGGGAAGGGATTAAAAAGGATGCGTGGTTATCATTCACTCATCAGTCTCTACCCAGGTGGGAAGCGAAATACATAAACAACGACTTTGAGGAATAAAAGGAAGAAGCCCCATAAGAAGAAGAAGAAAAGAAAGATTGTTAGATCTAAGAAGAATTTCTTCTCTTAAGATGACCAATATCCCCCACAAAGAATCGCATCCATCAATCAGCTCCTCATTGAATCTATTCAATGCTGAAAATGTTGATATCAGTCTCAAGTATGGCTACTATGAACAATTTCATCCTCAACAGCCCCTCTAGGAAAATATACACTTTCAGATATTTTCCAATGAAGACGATTTCACTGATTTGTCATCAACATTTATTGATTTAAATATTGCGGTGAAAAAACAAGTCAGAAAATACAACTCCCGCTACTGCCGATGGTCTGTCCTATGAAAACTGTATCCTACACAACTTGTTCAAACAAATTAATGTATTCATTAACGGAACATGGGTGAGCACTAGCAATAATTTATCCAACTATGCCAGTTACATACAATTTATGATGATGACTCCAAAGGCATATAAGGAGTTGAGAGGACAGTCATTGGGCTATGAATATCGATCAGGTGTTGATACTGACGGTAAGTTAACTGCTGCAGTGACCCAGGAGTATCATCTAGTTGGAAAATTAAATCATAAGATATTCAATATATCCCAATGGTTACCCCCCAATGTCAAGATTGACATAAAGTTACAACTAGCTCCATCGAATTTTATTTTGAGAAAAACACTTGCTGCAGCACCCCATGCGAATGTCATCATCACTTCGGCAATGCTTTATGTTCGAAAACAACAGGGTATGAGCTCTGTTGCATTGAAAGTGGAAAAGCTAAGAGCCAATGGTAACAATATTAAACTTCTTGACCCCCATACGATCACCAATCAACATCACATTGCCACTGGCTCTCACACTTATTCCGATTCATCATTTATCAATGGCAAAATCCCATCAAAACTCGCTTTGGCCTTTGTGAAGAGTGCCAGTGCTGTTGGATCCTGGACTGCATCCCTCCATGGTTTTAATTGTTTGGGTCTATCTAGCCTTGTGTGCAAAGTGAATGGAATTCCACTGTACACCCTATCATTTGATAAAAAATCTCACAAAACTCTGTATGAATTGACCATGCAATCCCTAGATCATGATTCACAACTATTTGAAAATTGAATAACCGATTCAATATTTTCAAAAAATCCTGGTGTAATTGTTTTGGATCTGTCTGGCACTCAAGATATGAACAAAGTACGAACAGGGAATGTACATCTAGAGTGCATATTTGTCGATGTTTTGAATGAAAGTATCACATTGATATCATTGAGTCAATTTGAAACCTATTGGGAAATCACACCCGATGGTAGTGTTCTACTAGACCTTGCACCATGAACACAAACCAAATACTCAGCGTATTTAATATGGATTTATAGATGTCCCAGTACAAGTCCTATTGCATACCATCGGGCTTCATTGAAAAAATTCCAAGTGTTAACAATACCCTAATCATTGTTAATAGCAGTCCATCGACTTTGAAGACAGGACATTGGCCATGCATCTTTCAAACAGTGAAGAATATCGTATTTTTTGATCCTCTTGGCCTATCATATAAATTCTATACTCAACACATCAAAAACTTTATTGAGAGCAGTGGGAAAACTATTATTCAAAATCAGAAGAGAGTACAGGATTTAATGACTAAGACATGTGGCTTTCATGCACTACTCTTTTCATGTTTAGATGTCGTGGTTACACCTACAAGCAATTTCTCAGCATTTACGTTGACTTTCCTCGACTGAACGACTTCCTAGTGGAAAATATACTTTCAAGTGTGTTTAATATTGATTTTAGTGCCATACGAATTAAATGTTCTAAGAATGTGTGTAAAATTTTTTATTAATAAAAATAATGTATATACATGATAAAAAACGACTTTTCTTCTCTTTAGATTGCCTCTTCTAGCACGTATAGGTATTTGTCGAGAACAACTAACGCAGGTAGATCCTCTGAATTCACAGTATACTGATCCTGATGTGTTGCAATTTCAGGGTCACATTTTCTACAGTATAATGTAACTTCAATCTTATCATATCTCTTTGTATAGTCAATGATACTATTTTCATTCATTTTGTAAAATTCGCATGTTTCAATTTGCTTGTTTGAAGTAATGTCATATACAGTGTCCTCAAGTGGTGAATCACATTCTGTAACAGCCAAATAAAATCAGTAGGCTTATAATCATAGCAAGTAGCCATTGTCTTCACAACGATGATGTAGGAACCAAATTCTTTTGTTGTTCCAACAGTTGAATCGTAGACCTGGCTGCTCCTCCCAAAACAATCTAAAGCCAAGAAAATACCAATCTCTTAGCAATAAGCTAAAATCACGTTTAGGATTCTTCCCAATGATACCAGGATATGTATTCTCCCACTGATTACAATTATCATAGTGGCAATTAGAACATAGGTGTCCTCTAGGATGAGAGTCACACACCTCTTCAAGACAGGAATTACAACCTTTAATTTGTACCGCATATCCTCTATGCAATTTACACGGGTTGCATAATTTGCACTTTTCATCATAATCATCAATCATTGTACAATTCTCACATGATGACCAGCTGCCCAGTGTATACATGCATAGTGGACATGTATGGAACATTTTTTCATGTGTTGACACCCTCACCGCCAAAATGAAACTGAGCTATGATCAATAAATTGAGTGGGATAGAGAGAGAGAGGAGTAAATCCTCTTTGAACAAGATCCTTCTCGTGAAAAAATCATAGTCTTAAATTTCTAAGCTAATGTGTGTGTTTAAAAGTAAATCCACTACATCATTTTGTCTTGTCGTAGTTAATATGTCAATAAATTGTATAAATGCCTTTGGACCACGACGTAAAAGCTTCATGCAATAGTAATGACGGAGAATCAGTTTTCATTATATCGACAAGCATTCCCTGAAAAAATATCTTCCTTTGAACAGATAACTCCAGAAAATTATCATCTAGAAACAAACGTTTTTCCATAAACACAAGATTCCCTATGATTTTCTCTCTCTCAAATCTATCCACTTTTTAGAGTCCTAACACTCTCACAGCCAACTTCAGACTAACCAGGATTCTTTTTCTACTTTAAAAATATACGCTAACCTACTATAGAAAAATATCTTAGATTTAGAAACAATTTTATTGAATATAATTACAAGAATAATAATTACTGATTCAGTTTATTCTCCTCGATATATTTCACAAGTGTGTCTAAGGCAGCTTGAAGTCTATTTATATGCACAATGTTCAGTTTTAATGCAAAGCATAATTGCTCCTCCAATTTAAATTTGTTCAATGATATCACGTATCTTGCATACATATCGTCCCATTCAAGGCTTAGTCTACATCCTCGGGTAATTTCCACTGCCACGTTTGGTACTCTCACCTTTGTATCATTGCTACTACCTGCTCCACCATCAAGCTCCAATAGCGTAAACGTACCACTCATTTTCTTTGCTAATATCTTCTCAAATAATAATAAACTATTCTCTCTCTGAATTAAATTCTCTTACTAATATGAAAAATAATGAAAATCACTCCTTATATTGAATCCAATTACTATACTAATCAAGTTACTGTATATGGAGTCCCGTTAGTAAAAACATCTCTGATTGGTTCCTAAAGAATGGGTGTTGCCTCATAAACCAGTCTGCTAAGGCATGTACCGTCTGTAGTAATAGATGACTGCCCGCTGTAAGGCATATTATGCATGTTAGTTCTGTGGTGCCTATTGCCTTACTACTGACAATTACCCTTAACATCTCCACGCCTATAATTGAATCGGTAATGAAAAAGCAAGATATGTAAAGAAATTTCGTATAGGAATTCTGGAAAATTCACCAACTGTAAAATTTCCCCTGGAAAGTTGACCTCCTGGGGGTGAACTGTTGCTCCTTACTTTCTGTAGTAAAAACATGTTTTTAATTTAATTTCTGATCATTTTTTAATAAGGCCAGGATACCTGGCTCCACCTCCACGGAAAAATCCCCCTCCCCACAGAAATATCCACTGGGCAATTCATTCCTGGCGAAAATTTACCCCGGACAATTACCGTTAACATCTCCACGCCTATAATTGAATCGGTAATGAAAAAGCAAGATATGTAAAGAAATTTCGTATAGGAATTCTGGAAAATTCACCAAGTGTAAAATTTCCCCTGAAAAGTTCACCCCCTGGAAACTTCCCTCTCCATGGAAAATGCTCTCCGTGTAAAATCCTTCCAACAAAAAATTCTTCCTCCCCTCCCTACCCGAAAAATGTATGCTATGTATGTTCCCAATAACATATCAAACAATTGGTAAATTTTATAAGTTAAAAACCTTTCCCCAGGGGCTGTGGGGGGTCATTTTATCTCTAAAGACATAGTTATTGGTCTTTCCACTATGCTGAAGAAAAAAAACTATCTCAAAATTCTAATCGGACGATTTCGGGAAAAAGTGGAGTGGGAGGGGGCCTAGTTGCCCTCCAATTATTTTGGTCACTTAAAAAGGGCACTAGAACCTTTCATTTCCAATAGAATGAGCCCTCTCTCGATGGTCTCGGCCCACTGGGTCTATACGATCACCCCTGGGGAAAAAAATAAACACGCATCCGTGATCTTTCTTCTGGCAAAAATCACAAAATTCCACATTTTGGTATATAGGAGCTTGAAACCTCTAAAGTAGAGTTCTTTCATACGCTAAATCTGATGGTGTAATTTTCATTAAAATTATATGACTTCAAGGGGGTCTTTCTCCCTTTTTTAGAAAATCAGACAAGTTTTCTCAGGCTCGAAGCTTTTGATGGGTAAAACTAAACTTAATGAAGCTTATATTTGGAATCAGCATAATTAACCAATAGATCTTATATATCAATCGATATCAAAATTCCGTTTTTGGAGTTTCGGTTACTATTGAGCCGGGTCGCTCCGTACTTACAGTTCATTACCGCGAAGTACTTGATAGTAGTAACCTATCTAGTACTTTGACGAGTGCATTGACGGGTGAAAGAATATACAGTGCAAAGATTTGACGAGTGCAGATTTGACAGGTGCTTGCGTAATTTGTCTTATCTCTAGCATGTACATGAATACACAGTACAGTTTCACGTGCACATTTTAAAAAGCTGGCAGTAACCTATCTAGTACTTTGAAAGGGACAAGGAAAGGGACAAGAAAACCCACGCCTAAGACACTACAGTTTGACATGCATATTTTAAAAGAGTTGGCAAACCTACAAAGTGGCCAAGGATGTTTTGAAACTATAGAAACTTACACCTGAGACACTACAGTATCACGTGGACATTGCAAAAAAGCGACTGGTTTTTCTGATTTTTTGGAAGATTGCCTTAACTCGACAGTAGTTTGTTATTAAAAAATTGGATGCTACAATCAGAATTCTTTGATTGACATTTGCAAAAAGGGGTAAGGGATTTGCGAATTGGATTGTAACTCGAGAGTAGTTTGCTATTAAAAAATTGGATGCTACAATCAGAATTCTTTGATTGACATTTGCAAAAAGGGATAAGGGATTTGCGAATTGGACTGAAACTCAAGAGTAGTTTGTCATTAAAAAATTCGATGCCACAATGAGAATTGTTTGATTGACATTTGCAAAAAGCGGTAAGGGGTTTGCGGATTGGAGTGTAACTCGAGAGTAGTTTGTTATTAAAAAATTGGATGCTACAATCAGAATTGTTTCATTGACATTTGCAAAAAGGGGTAAGGGATTTGCGAATTGAATTGTATGAACGTGAAAAAAAAAGAAAAAAAAAGGTTAAACTGATTATCAGTTAAGGTAACCCCTCGGGGTTGTGAACTCAGGCAATTTGTTATAAATTTGAGACAACATCAATCTATGAAAATGGTTAATGATGACAGAATGACATTGTGAGTTGACCTAGCTTTACCTCTCCGATGTGTTCTGTATAATACACAAGTTGTGTTTGAACAGTGTTGTCAGTTTAAATTAGGGTCCAACGTTATAGTATACTAAAAAGTTGATACTAAGAGAGATGTAGATGGCAAGAAAATAATTTTAATAAAGAAATTCAGAAATAACCTTAGAAATCCTTGCAAATCCAGTAGTAAGGTGTATGTGAGTACGAACAATCAAGGATCATAAGCACCAATGACCCTAACCAGCAGAGACATCCACCCCCCAAAGGTCCCCTATTCCCAAACTCGAAGGTTGCCCCTCCCCTTCCAACTTTTTGGCCCCCTCCCCCCATTTTTTTTATTTTTTTCCTTTTATTTTTTTGGCAATTGACATTTTTTCTGATAACAAGTATCATTCATTACGATCGCAGCTTTCAAATGTGAAACTTAAGTCCATTTTTGGATCGAAAAGTAAACTATTTCTGTAAAATCCGAGTTAATAAGGGTTTTTTACCTTAAACTCTAGTTTTTTATAAGAAAATTATGGAAAATAAAATTCTCTGGTTCAAATGTGAAACTTAAGTCCATTTTTGGATCGAAAAATAAAACTATTTCCGTAAAATCTGAGCTAATAAGGGTTTTCGACCGTAAACTCTAGTTTTTTGTAAGAAAATTATGGAAAATATAATTCTCTGGTTCAAATGTGAAACTTAAGTCCATTTTTGGATCGAAAAATAAAACTATTTCCGTAAAATCTGACCTAATAAGGGTTTTTGACCGTAAACTCTAGTTTTTTGTGAGAAAATTATGGAAAATACAATTCTCTGGTTCAAATGTGAAACTTAAGCCCATTTATGGATCGAAAAATAAAACTATTTCCGTAAAATCTGAGCTAATTAGGGTTTTTGACCGTAAAGTCTAGTTTTTTGTAAGAAAATTATGGAAAATACAATTCTCTGGTTCAAATGTGAAACTTAAGTCCTTTTTTGGATCGAAAAATAAAACTATTTCTGTAAAATTTTCCATGGAAAAGGGGAATGGTATTTTTACGTGAAAACAAGTTCAACCGTGACCCACACACATAGGGACGACAAACACACAGAGACGACACACACAAAATGACGACTTACACATAGAGACGACACACGCTCAGAGACGACAAACACACAGAGACGACAAACACACAGAGACGACACACGCACAGAGACGACACACACACAGAGACGACACACACAGAGACGACACACACAGAGAGAGAAGACACACGCACAGAGACGACACACACACACATAGGGACGACAAACACACAGAGACGACACACACAAAATGACTACTTACACATAGAGACGACACACGCTCAGAGACGACAAACACACAGAGACGACACACAGAGAGACGACACACACACACAGAGACGACACACGCACAGAGACGACACACACACAGAGACGACACACACAGAGAGAGAAGACACACGCACAGAGACGACAATCACACACAGATACGAAACACATATAGGACGACACACACACAAAGACAACAAACACAGAGACAACACACGCACAGAGACGACACACGCACAGAGACGACACACACACAGATATGAAAGACACATAGAGACGACACACGCACAGAGACGACACACACACAAAGACAACAAGCACAGAGACAATACACACACAGAGACAACACACACACAGAGACGATACACACACATAGCGACGACACACGCACAGAGACGACACACACACAGAGACGACACACACACACAGAGAGAAGACACACGCACAGAGATGACAAACACACACACACAGAGACGACACACACACAGAGATGACACACACACACACAGAGACGAAACACACATAGAGACGACACACGCACAGAGACGATACACACAGAGACAACACACACAGAGAGACTAGACACACACGCAGAAACGACAAACACACACAGAGACGACACACACACAGAGATGACACACACACACACACAGACGAAACACACATAGAGACGACACACGCACAGAGACGATACACATATAGAGACAACACACACAGAGAGACGAGACACACACACAGAAACGACAAACACACATAGAGACGACACACACAAAGAGATGACACACACACACAGACACGAAACACACATAGAGACGACACACGAATAGAGACAACACACACACAGAGAGAGACGACACCCACACAGAGACGACACACACACAGAGACGACACACACACAGAGACGACACACACACAGAGACGACACACTCAAAGTGACGACTTACACATAGAGACGACACACGCACAGAGACGACAAACACACAGAGACGACACACATAGAGATACGACACACAAACACACAGAGACGACAAAAACACAGAGACAACACACACAAAGAGACGACACACACACAGATACGAAACACACAAAGAGACGACACACGCACAGAGATGACACACACACAGAGCCGACTCACACACAGAGAGGACAAACACACAGAGACGACAGACACAAAGAGAAGACTCACACACAGAGAGGACAAACACACAGAAACGACACACACACAGAGAGAGACGACACACACATAGAGACAACACAAACACAGAGACGACACACACACAGAGACGAAACACACACAGAGACAACACATACACAGAGGCGACACACATATAGAGACGACAAACATACAGAGAAGACACAAAAACAGAGACGACACACCCACATAGAGACGACACACACACATACAAAGACAACAAACACAGAGACAACACACGCACAGAGACGACACACGCACAGAGACGACACACACACAGAGATACGAAACACGCATAGAGACGATACACGCAGAGAGACGACACACACACAAAGACAACAAGCACAGAGACAACACGCACACAGAGACGACACATACACAGAGGCGACAAACACATAGAGACGACAAACATACAGAGAAGACACAAAAACAGAGACGACACACCCACATAGAGACGACACACACACACACAAAGACAACAAACACAGAGACAACACACGCACAGAGACGACACACGCACAGAGACGACACACACACAGATAAGAAACACACATAGAGACGATACACGCACAGAGACGACACACACACAAAGACAACAAGCACAGAGACAATACGCACACAGAGACAACACATACACAGAGGCGACACACATATAGAGACGACAAACATACAGAGAAGACACAAAAACAGAGACGACACACCCACATAGAGACGACACACACACACACACAAAGACAACAAACAAAGAGACAACACACGCACAGAGACGACACACGCACAGAGACGGCACACACACAGAAACGAAACACACATAGAGACGATACACGCACAGAGACGACACACACACAAAGACAACAAGCACAGAGACAACACGCACACAGAGACAACACACACACGCATACACACAGAGACGACACACACATAGCGACGACACAAGCACAGAGACGACACACACACAGAGACGACAACACAGAGAGAGAAGACACACGCACAGAGACGACACGCACACAGAGACGAAATACACATAGAGACGACACACGCACAGCGACGACACACGCACAGAGACGACACACACACAGAGACGACAACACACAGAGAGAAGAAACACGCACAGAGACGACAACACACAGAGAGAAGACACACGCACAGAGACGACACACACACAGAGAGATGACACACAAACAGAGACGAGATACACATAGAGACGACACACGCACAGAGATGATACACAAACACAGAGACAACACACACACCGAGAGACGAGACACACACACAGAAACGACAAACACACATAGAGACGACACACACAAAGAGACGACACACACAGAAACGAAACACACATAGAGACGATACACGCACAGAGACGACACACACACAAAGACAACAAACACAGCGACAACACGCACACAGAGACAACACACACACACACAGAGACGAAACACACAGAGACAACACACACATAGCGACGACACATGCACAGAGACGACACACACACACACAGAGACGAAAACACACACAGAGAGACGACACACACACACAGATGACACACAAACAGAGACGAAACACACATAGAGACGACACACACACAGAGACGATACACACACACAGAGACAACACACAAAGAGACGAAACACACATAGCGACGACACACGCACAGAGACGACACACACACACAGACGACACATACACACACATAGCGACGACACACGCACAGAGACGACACACACACACAGAAAGAAGACACACGCACAGAGACGTCACACACACACACACACATCACAGAGACGACACACACACAGAGATGAAACACACACACAGAGACGAGACACCCATAGAGACGACACACACACAGAGACGATACACACACAGATACAACACACACAGAGAGACGAGACCCACACACAGAAATAACAAACACACATAGAGACGACACACACAAAGACACGACACACACACACAGATACGAAACACACATAGAGACGACACACACATAGAGACAACACACACACAGAGACAACACCCACACAGAGACGACACACACACACAGACGACACACACACAGAGACGACACACTCAAAGTGACGACTTACACATAGAGACGACACACGCACAGAGACGACAAACACACAGAGACGACACACATAGAGAGACGACACACACACACAGAGAGACGACAAACACACAGAGACAACACACGCAAAGAGACGACACACACACAGATACGAAACACACACAGAGACGACACACGCGCAGAGACGACACACACTGAGTCGACTCACACACACAGAGAGGACAAACACACAGAGACGACAGACACACAGAGACAACTCACACACTGAGAGGACAAACACACAGAAACGACACACACACACAGAGACGACACACACATAGAGACAACACAGACACAGAGACGACAGACACACAGAGACGAAACACACACAGAGACAACACATACACAGAGGCGACACACACACAGAGACGACAAACATACAGAGAAGACACAAAAACAGAGCCGACACACCCACAGAGACGACACACACAGATATGAAACACACATAGAGACGACGCACACATAGAGACAGCACACACACACAGACGACACCCACACAGAGACGACACACACACAGAAACGACACACACAAAGCGACGACTTACACATAGAGACGACAAACGCACAGAGACGACAAACATACAGAGACGACACACATAGAGGGACAACACACACACACACACACACACAGAGACGACAAACACACAGAGACAACACACACAAAAAGACGACACACACACAGACACGAAACATACAAAGAGACGACACACGCACAGAGACGACACATACATAGAGCCGACTCACACACAGAGAGGACAAACACACAGAGACGACAGACACAAAGAGACAACTCACACACAGAGAGGACAAACACACAGAAACGACACACACACACAGAGACGATACACACATAGAGACAACACAGACACAGAGACGGCACACAAACAGAGACGAAACACACACACAGAGACGACACATACACAGAGGCGACACACACGCACACAGAGACGACAAACATACAGAGAAGACACAAAAACAGAGACGACACACCCACAGAGATGACACACACATAGAGACGACACACGCACAGACATGACACACAAACAGAGGCGCGCCACTCTAAGTGAACCTAGATCAACCCAACTTTTTGGATGTCTCTCTCACTATGACTCTGTTTGTGTGTCGTGTCTGTGCGTGTGTCGTGTCTATGTGTAAGTCGTCACTTTGAGTGTGTCGTCTCTGTGTGTGTGTCGTCTCTGTGTGGGTGTTGTCTCTGTGTGTGTGTTGTCTCTATGCGTGTGTCGTCTCTATGTGTGTTTCGTATCTGTGTGTGTGTCGTCTCTTTGTGTGTGTCGTCTCTTTGTGCATGTCGTCTCTATGTGTGTTTGTCATTTCTGTGTGTGTGTCTCGTCTCTCTGTGTGTGTTGTCTCTGTGTGTGTATCGTCTCTGTGCGTGTGTCGTCTCTATGGGTGTTTCGTCTCTGTGTGTGTGTCATCTCTGTGTGTGTGTCGTCTCTTTGTGTGTATCGTCTATATGTGTGTTTGTCGTTTCTGTGTGTGTGTCTCGTCTCTCTGTGTGCGTGTATCGTCTCTGTGTGTGTCTGTCGTCTCTATGTGTGTTTCGTCTCTGTGTGTGTGTCATCTCTGTGTGTGTGTCGTCTCTGTGTGTGTCGTCTCTGTGCGTGTTTCTTCTCTCTGTGTGTTGTCGTCTCTGTGGATGTGTCGTCTCTGTGCGTATGTCGTCGCTATGTGTGTGTGTCGTCTCTGTGTGTGTGTGTTATCTCTGTGTGCGTGTCGTCTCTGTGCGTGTGTCTTCTCTCTGTGTGTTGTCGTCTCTGTGTGTGTGTCGTCTCTGTGCGTGTGTCGTCTCTGTATGTGTGTGTGTTGTCTCTGTGTTTGTGTCGTCTCTGTGCGTGTATCGTCTCTATGTGTGTTTCGTATCTGTGTGTGTGTCGTCTCTGTGCGTGTGTCGTCTCTGTGCGTGTGTTGTCTCTGTGTTTGTTGTCTTTGTGTGTGTGTCGTCTCTATGTGGGTGTGTCGTCTCTGTTTTTGTGTCTTCTCTGTATGTTTGTCGTCTCTATGTGTGTGTCGCCTCTGTGTATGTGTCGTCTCTGTGTGCGTGTTGTCTCTGTTCTTGTTGTCTTTGTGTGTGTGTGTTGTCTCTGTGCCTGTATCGTCTCTATATGTGTTTCGTATCTGTGTGTGTGTGTCGTCTCTGTGCGTGTGGCGTCTCTGTGCGTGTGTCGTCTCTGTGCGTGTGTTGTCTCTGTGTTTGTTGTCTTTGTGTGTGTGTGTGTGTCGTCTCGATGTGGGTGTGTCGTCTCTGTTTTCGTGTCTTCTCTGTATGTTTGTCGTCTCTATGTGTGTGTCGCCTCTGTGTATGTGTCGTCTCTGTGTGTGCTTCGTCTCTGTGTGTGTGTCGTCTCTGTGTCTGTGTTGTCTCTATGTGTGTGTCGTCTGTGTGTGTGTGTCGTCTCTGTGTGTTTGTCCTCTCTGTGTGTGAGTCGTCTCTTTGTGTCTGTCGTCTCTGTGTGTTTGTCCTCTCTGTGTGTGAGTCGGCTCTGTGTGTGTGTCGTCTCTGTGCGTGTGTCGTCTCTTTGTGTCTTTCGTATCTGTGCGTATGTCGTCTCTTTGTGTGTGTTGTCTCTGTGTGTTTGTCGTCTGTGTGTGTGTGTGTCGTCTCTCTATGTGTCGTCTCTGTGTGTTTGTCGTCTCTGTGCGTGTGTCGTCTCTATGTGTAAGTCGTCACTTTGAGTGTGTCGTCTCTGTGTGTGTGTCGTCTCTGTGTGTGTTGTCTCTATGCGTGTGTTGTCTCTATGTGTGTTTCGTATCTGTGTGTGTGTGTCATCTATTTGTGTGTGTAGTCTCTATGTGTGTTTGTCGTTTCTGTGTGTGTGTCTCGTCTCTCTGTGTGTGTTGTCTCTGTGTGTGCATCGTCTCTGTGCGTGTGTCGTCTCTATGTGTGTTTCGTCTCTGTGTGTGTGCGTGTCATCTCTGTGTGTGTGTCGTCTCTGTGTGTGTTGTCGTTCTGTGTGTGTGTCTCGTCTCTCTGTGTGTGTTGTCTCTGTGTGTGTATCGTCTGTGTGCATGTGTCGTCTCTGTGTGTTTCGTCTGTGTGTGTGTGTCTCTCTGTGTGTGTGTCGTCTCTGTGTGTGTGTGTCGTCTCTGTGCGTGTGTTTTCTCTCTGTGTGTGTGTGTCGTCTCTGTGTGTGTGTCGTCTCTGTGCGTGTGTTGTCGCTATTTGTGTGTATCGTCTCCGTGTGTGTGTTGTCTCTGTGCTTGTTGTCTTTGTTGTGTGTCGTCTCTGTGAGTGTGTCGTCTCTATGTGTCTTCGTATCTGTGTGTGTGTCGTTTCTTGTGTGTGTCGTCTCTGTGCGTGTGTTGTCTCTGTGTTTGTTGTCTTGTGTGTGTGTCGTCTCTATGTGTGTTTCGTCTCTGTGTGTTTGTCGTCCCTATGTGTGTGTGTGTGTCGTCTCTGTGCGTGTGCCTTCTCTCTCTGTGTGTGTCGTCTCTGTGTGTGTCGTCTGTGTGCGTGTGTCGTCTCTATGTGCGTGTCGTCATTGTGTGTGTGTCATCTCTGTGTGTTTGTCGTCCCTATGTGTGTGGGTCACGGTTGAAGTTGTTTTCACGCAAAATACCCTTCCCCTTTTCCATGGAAAATTTTGCAGAAATAGTTTTATTTTTCGATCCAAAAAGTACTTAAGTTTCACATTTGAACCAGAGAATTGTGTTTTCCATAATTTTCTTACAAAAAACTAGAGTTTACGGTCAAAAACCCTAATTAGCTCAGATTTTACGGAAATAGTTTTACTTTTCGATCCATAAATGGGCTTAAGTTTCACATTAGAACCAGAGAATTGTATTTTCCATAATTTTCTTACAAAAAACTAGAGTTTACGGTCAAAAACCCATATTAGCTCAGATTTTACGGAAATAGTTTTATTTTTCGATCCATAAATGGACTTAAGTTTCACATTTGAACCAGAGAATTCTATTTTTCATAATTTTCTTACAAAAAACTAGAGTTTACTGTCAAAAACCCTTATTAGCTCAGATTTTACGGAAATAGTTTTATTTTTCGATCCAAAAATGGACTTAAGTTTCACATTTGAACCAGAGAATTGTATTTTTCCATAATTTTCTTACAAAAAACTAGAGTTTAAGGTCAAAAACCCTTATTAACTCAGATTTTACAGAAATAGTTTATTTTTCGATCCAAAAATGGACTTAAGTTTCACATTTGAAAGCTACGATCGTAATGAATGATACTTGTTATCAGAAAAAATGTCAATTGCCAAAAAAGAAGAAAAAAAAATCAAAAAAAATGGGGGGAGGGGGCCAAAAAGTTGGAGGGGAGGGGGCACCCTTCGAGTTTGGGGATAGAGGACCTTTGGGGGATTGATGTCTCTGCTGGTTAGGGTCATTGGTGCTTATGATCCTTGATGGTTCGTACTCACATACACCTTACTACTTGATTTGCAAGGATTTCTAAGGCTTGTCCTGAATTTCTTTATTAAAATTATTTTCTTGCCATCTACATCTCTCTTAGTATCAACTTTTTAGTATACTATAACGTTGGACCCTAATTTAAACTGACAACACTGTTCAAACACAACTTGTGTATTATACAGAACACATCGGAGAGGTAAAGCTAGGTCAACTCACATTGTTATTCTATCATCATTCACCATTTTCATAGATTGATGTTGTCTCAAATTTATAACAAATTGCCTGAGTTCACAACCCCGAGGGGTTACCTTAACTGATAATCAGTTTAACCCTCTTTTTCTTTTTTTTTCCACCTTCATGCAATTCAATTCGCAAATCCCTTACCCCTTTTTGCAAATGTCAATCAAACAATTCTGATTGTAGCATCCAATTTTTTAATAACAAACTACTCTCGAGTTACACTCCAATCCGCAAATCCCTTACCCCTTTTTGCAAATGTCAATCAAACAATTCTCATTGTAGCATCCAATTTTTTAATAGCAAACTACTCTTGAGTTACAGTCCAATTCGCAAATCCCTTATCCCTTTTTGCAAATGTCAATCAAAGAATTCTGATTGTAGCATCTAATTTTTTAATAGCAAACTACTCTCGAGTTACAATCCAATTCGCAAATCCCTTACCCCTTTTTGCAAATGTCAATCAAACAATTCTGATTGTAGCATCCAATTTTTTAATTACAAACTACTCTCGAGTTACACTCCAATCCGCAAACCCCTTACCGCTTTTTGCAAATGTCAATCAAACAATTCTCATTGTGGCATCGAATTTTTTAATAACAAACTACTCTCGAGTTAAGGCAATCTTCCAAAAAATCAGAAAAACCAGTCGCTTTTTTGCAATGTCCACGTGATACTGTAGTGTCTCAGGTGTAAGTTTCTATAGTTTCAAAACATGCTTGGCCACTTTGTAGGTTTGCCAACTCTTTTAAAATGTGCATGTCAAACTGTAGTGTCTTAGGCGTGGGTTTTCTTGTCCCTTTCCTTGTCCCTTTCAAAGTACTAGATAGGTTACTGCCAGCTTTTTAAAATGTGCACGTGAAACTGTACTGTATATTCATGTACATGCTAGAGATAAGACAAATTACGCAAGCACCCGTCAAATCTGCACTCGTCAAATCTTTGCACTGTATATTCTTGCACCCGTCAATGCACTCGTCAAAGTACTAGATAGGTTACTACTCTTGATTACCCATCAAAATCCAAATAGAGATCATTGAATTACTCATCGTTTTTTCTGCGTTACCAAAAGCACTGCATTCATAAAACTTTACAGTTTCATGAAACTTAATTAAACAAATAGAAAAGGGTTTTCAACTAAAGTAAGGAGCAAGTTCAAAACTTAAAACAAATATAAATTACTCAGTATATAAGGGGGACTGCCCCCTTCTCAACACCTTGCTCATTAAACAAAAGCATTTTTGGTGCTTTGAAAAATCTTATCTTCCCAATTGCAAATTTTCTGAAAAAAAAAATTGGAAAAACGCCAAACTTCACAGTAAGGAGTAAGGAGCCAAGAAGGAGACAGCCCCATTCATATAAAGAATAATCTGTTCAAATAGATTTCAAATCTTTTTTGCTTGCTTTCAGTGGAAGAGCTCTTTTTTTTATTTAATTTCTTATTGTTTTCCAAATTATTCCCAGGCCTAACCAAGATATAATTTGAGTTACCTGTCCCTTAAATCCCTGGCTAATTGCTTTTAAAATGTGTAAATCAATAATTGTGCGTCCATTAGTACCGTCCTACGTTTAAATTTTCAATTTAAATTTTGGATAAAATTTGAATATACTTAAAAAATTGGCGATGAATAGTAATTTTGGTAAAAAGTCTTTGTTAATATTACTACAAAAGAATTTCGGTTGGATAAAAAGGAGTATTATTGTTTGTATGGATGGAAATTCTGTGTGACTTTTGATCTTCTACATAACTAAAGCCATCACATACCCTACAATAGGATTTTCTTATCGATAAATAAATTACATACATTTGTTTAAATACATTGAAGTACTTCATATAAATAGAAAATGAAAATAATACCATTTATAATTGCTCAAAACTAAGTTCCTTGCAGTATTTGCCACCCCAAAGAAATTTTCTAGCAGGGCTAATGATAACCTGCCTTGCCTTTTTCAGCTCTGTGCTGGTAGAAATCGGAATGTAACAATTTAGCTGTATAGAGAAACAATTTAATTACTTCCTACTCCCCCTACCTCTTTCAACATTTATCTGAAGCCTCGTGAAGAGTAAGCAGTTTGTCCATTAAAAATGTTCTTTTTTAGGAATCTACCCTACCCCCACCTAAACAATGATTCATCCCCCCTCATTATAGCTGATACGCAATTACAGATCGCCAAACATAGCCTAATTTCATTACAAATAAAGCGAATCAACTTGGTTGAATCCAGTGCTGCCATTGTGTGGCATTACTTCTTTTACAACTGAAAAGCCTAAAATATAATTATTCATACTTTTAAATCAATTAGATTTTTCAGAATTTTAAATTGATTGCAAATTCATCCTCTTCGGGGTAAAGTCGTAGTTTTGTGCCCTAAAATAGCAAGAAAAAAAGAATTTTCCCTGGTCTAATCTGTATGGTCACTTCAAAAAGAGCTTTAAATTTACGTTTGAATGAGCTCCCCCCTCCCCAATTATCTTGGACCTTCAGTTTGATACAATCACCCTTGAGAAACAACAAAACAAATAAACATGATCGACGACCTTTCTTCTGAAAAAAAAAGCGAAATTCCACATTTGGAAGATTGGAGCTTGAAAGCTCTACGGTAGGGTTCTCTGAAATAATGTGTCTAATAAATAAATTTTCAATAAGATCGCTTGCTTTTTTTGGTGGGGGGGGGTTAATTTGTTTCATTTTGCATACAATTTAATCGCCCTTTTTATTTGACAGTTTTTTTCCTAAAAGTATTTAAAAATAAACTTATTCCTACGAAAAAAAATCCTGAAATATATTCCCTGTCACCTAACCACCACTGATATTTTGGCGTTTGGCTATATAGCTTCAAAAGTAATGTGAAGACTGGCAGAATTCATAGTTTACATATGAAACTGTTCATGATTTTTTTTTTTCTCTCATTTGCTTATACTTGTGGGGTATGTAGAAAAAGACCAGGGGACAGAAGTGGTAGAAAGATGATATAACACACAAATGGCGTCATATATGGTAGGTTACATGCATAAATGACGTCATACTAAAATTCAAAAGAATACAATTATGTTGAATATCCGTTTTCTATTACCGTGATGGCGCCATTTTGTTTGTCTGTGTGTTCCTGTGTTAATATCATGATAATAAATCAGAACACTAAAAAGTTGAACATGACTTCTCAATTGTCAACGAGTTATTTGGGTGCACATTCGGTCCATTATCCGCAATAAGAAATATTTTTCTCATATCGTTCCAACTTGTATAGTTAAAGCTCAGCGTTAAAACCCATGTAGGTGGTGCAAGGTGCCAAATAAAAATGAGTTAAAGTTAACGTCCGAAGCGAGTTAAAGAAGGGTCTGATATCCAATCCACGTGAAATATTTTATAGCTGATATAGATTGCATACTTTCCAAGAAAAAAGGGAAGACACCGGCAAAACTAGGGGTAATCTTGATGAAAATGACACTTTTACCTATAAAAACCTATACCAGATGATTCATTTTCATATATACAAAATTTGACATGTTTTTTTTTTATATAAGGGTGGTCATGGATGCTTGCTCTTTTTTTTCTGTTCTTTATTCACCAGGGGGATTCATAAATTTAGAGGCTTCTCATTTGAACAGATACTGGCACCCTAGCACCCTTCTAGCATGCCAGAGGTGATCTTAGGGAAACTAGGCCTCTTCTCTTGTAATATTATTTTATAAACTCTTCTTATTTTATACAAATTATGCAAATTTGCAGTTTAGACCAAAAGCCTAATTGATAAACTTTAAGACAATACGTGAGCAAATTTCAAGTTTTGAATTTAACATTAAGATTACATGTAGTCTGATTATATTAATGGACTCCATGCCCTCTTCTTCCATATATCTACCTAAAACTACGGCCACGAGGGCTCTTTGGATCATACTGAAGATTGTAAGATATTGAAGAAGCTCTATGCCTCATCAAGGCAGATCATGACATGAGCTTTGTAATATTATTCTATTTTGGCCCAGGGTTTGATCCCAGCAGCTGCAAGGTTGGGAGAAAGCCTTAATACCTTTACCTGTAAAAACGCCTTCAACAAAAAAATCCCCAACAACTGACGTCCTATGTGCCATCAATGACTCTGCAGGATCTTTATCATTTTCTTTACAATGTCGGTCTTTTTTTTCATTTGAAATTTTTCATTTGATATAAGAGACATATGATAAAGTGAAAAACATGTTGTTCTTTCACAAAATTGCTTATGAACTTTTTACTTCATTAACAGAATTACGAAAATACAAAAAAAAATTCACGTGATTCTACAATAAAATAATTAAACGTTTTAAGAAATTAAACGGAGGACGATTTATTAGAAAACTCAGAATAATCGTTTGTTTCAAAACTGTAAAGACTTATGACAACATAAATCTTTACAGATTATTAAAATGATTGTAACTTTAGCTATAGTAGCAGCATTGCTGAAATTCACAACAGTTACTGCCTTTGACCAGCAAATGACCAATGTCACTGACAAATTAAAAGCAATGAAAGAATGTGTTGGCCCTCTACAGCAATCGGATTGTGAAGGGAAGCCAAGGGGTCTCTGCTCTTGTAAAACATTGTTTCTGGAGACAGATAGAAGTGCCCCTGAACATTGCGAAAAATTAAACGGTACTCTCACAGAAACTTTACTTTTTGAGCTGGAAGATATTTGGAGCGAAAGAATATCGAAATATTTCAATACCTTAAGAGATGGACAGAATATCAGAGGAATGAAAGATCAAGAGAAGATTAAGGTTTGCAAACATCAAATGCAAGATCGTCCAATGTACTTTGATGTATCTAAATTAAAACATTGTAATAATAGAAAAAGTAAAATTTCTTATGGATGCATCGGTAATCCAAAGAGGGAATGCCTTTGTGAAAGTGCTTTTCTATGGGATGTCTCAAGGAGTGAAGCGATGGAAATTTGTAAGAAAGGAAACGGTAAGCTTACTGGTCATGATGAAAAGGCTGAAATTTTCTTTGACCATCTAAAATATAAATTTCCAATTAACAAAACTATAAGAAATTTTGAACACTTCAATTTGGAAGAAAACGAATCCACGAAAGTTGACTGGTCGAAACCCCTGTATAAGAAACTAACTATTGAAAATTCAACAAATGAAATAACTATATGCCTTTTGTTTGCGAGTTCCGCATAACCGATGATATAAAGTACCTCAAGCTTTCGTCTCTAATAGACTGTAATATTCATGATATACAATATCCTTATGATTGTCTTGGGAATACCCAGGGAAAATGTTCATGCATGACAGCTTTACAACATCCAAAATCAAGAAAAGAAGCTCATGAATACTGTAAAAAGGCGAATGGGAGACTCACTAAAGCTTCAATATTAGACTTAAATTACATTTTTGACAGTCTATATGCTAAAAAAAGGCATAACATAAACACAACGAATGTATTCCGTGTGGGAGATGGAAGGTACATAAATATTATCTGGTCAAATGCTCCTAATAGCAGAGTCACTAAAATGAAGGAAACACTTGAGATGGATATGCCTTTCCTTTGTGAGATAATTGTAAATGATAAATTAGAGTTTGTAGATGAAGATAAATTAAGGCTTTGTAAACTGAATAAATACAAAAACCTTATAACTGTCTTGGAGATTCGAAAGGTGCGTGCTTTTGTATGACAGCAGTGCAGCATCCTAAATCAAGAGAAGAAGCAAGAAATTTTTGTGCTAAGTTGAATGGTACACTGACTATGGGGTCTTATTATGACATCGAAAGACTGTTCAAGCACCTGATTGATTTAAATGGTGACATTATTAAAAAGCATACTCGATTCTTTGTTGGGGATAAAAAGTACGTAGAAGTTGACTGGTCAAAAGAGCCCGACTTTGTACTAACTATTAATAATTTAACAAATGAAATAAGAACGACAAATATGACCTTCCTGTGTGATTTTCCTATACAAAACAGTGCTGAAAGTTCATGGCCCGACTTCACCGACCTCGTTCTTTTTTTCAAATCAAATTGGAAGTATTTTGCACTTGGAATTGGAATTTTTCTGGTAATTTTGGTGATTTTCGTGGTACTTTGGCGTTGCCTAATGAAATAAGACGTTTGCCTATCCAAAGACCTTAATGCGAGTTTCAAGCGATCGCAATTGCTATCAACTTTAGAAGTTTATTTCAGAAATGATACATAGCAAAATCGACGGTTAGAAGACACAAGGCACCTGGCATGATCAATCGAATATGAAGCATTCGCGAGGTAATCAAAATTACCGTCGGATGAAGGAATGTGTTATTTTTCCGCCGTTAAAAAAAGATGTAAGGAAAATTAAAGCCAAGATTATCAATCACCCTCTGGAGAATATAAATTCTATACAAGTTATGACTCTGTGAATGATTATCAGGAGGGAGGAATTGAATTTACGCCGGAATTTCTTAATTTAATTGAAATTACTGATTTGTCACCACATGACTTTGCTAAAGAATAGCACGATGATTACGATAATGTTTCATTCGAGAATTACTCCGTACTTTTCTGTCCTGCATGTCCAATTTAATTTATTCATGTTCTCAAACTTTGTGTTAATTGACTTTATATGAAATTATATCAGAAATAACACTTTGGCATACCTCATTTACGCTACCGTTGCAGCAATACACAATTTTTGCCAAGTTCTAAAGCAAGAATTTGCTCTAAAAAGAAGAATAAATAACTAAAAATTTTACTTGATCCTTAATCTCAAATGAAAACCATCATATGTGTCCAAAACGTCAGCCTTCAAATTGTAAGCTTGGTTCATAGCCTTAAAAAGCAAACTATTCTCGAACATCGATATTTAAGCCACGAGGTTAGCCAATTTCTTATCTATGAAAAGTTTAATCTTATATAGCTAAATTTTCGAAAAACTGCAATTTCAAGCAAGCCAAATCATGCGTGAGAATGTTCCCATAGTAATTTTTAGTTTAGATTTTAATTCCGTGAACGGATGTGTTGGTCTACAATTATCGCCTTTGAATGTTTTTTTTCCTTGTATAGTGCAAATGAATAAACCTGTTAGCGCAATAGTTTAATTGTACTTAGATTTCTGGTATCAGAACGTATTATCTCTATTCAGTTATGTACTGAACGCACAAACCTTTTCTATTTCCTTAGTTTTACCAAAATCGAAAGGGGAAAAATATACAAACAAACTTTATCATTTTGCTGTCGAAACGATGGTGTTGAAATGATAAAGAGCAATGCATCAGAAAAAAATTCCTATCTCATCAAATACCACAACCACGAAGAGCCAGTCAGATCCCCGAACATACGACCCCCGATGACATTTTAACAAATTTCAAAATAGCAGATTTTCATCAAAATAGCCAGAAAGTCCAAGACACGTATTTCTGACGGTAACAAGATCCTTGTCCGCCGGTCTCATTTGCGTAACCTTCCAGTATCACTATTCTGGCATCGGTCTTAAATTGGAACCATCTGTCTCGAATTGAGACCATTAGTCTCAACTAAAGGCGTAAAAATGCCACTTTCCCTTTCAATAACTTTGAATCAGTAACATCCCTGATTAGTTGAAATTGGTGTCGTGCGATCATTTTCATCATGATTTCCCCCTTAGTGGTAACCTAGTGAAGAACGAACCCTAGCCCATAGTAACCGAAAATTTAAATCACGTTTTGAGAAAAAAAACTGTCAAGTGAGGAAGAATCATCATGTGAACATAGTTAAAAAATGGCAACTATTATTTTAATTAATCTAATTCGTAGAAGTTTATTGCGAAACTGTGAATGAAAACTGTGCCATTGGAATAACCATAGCCGGATCCCATATAGGAAAATTACAGTCTCGCATCTCAAGCCACAAGGGAAATTATTTTTAAAACAGTTAGTGGTAACGAACTGTAAGTAAGGAGTGACGCATCTCAATAGAAACTAAAGCTATAAAAAATGAAATTTTTTATCAAACGAATTGCCTTAATGTAATGATTCAAAATATATAAGATTTATTCAATTTAGTATTCCCCATCAAAAGCTACGAGCCCGATAAAATATGCTTGACTTAAAAAAAAGGGGGAAACGCCGCCTAAAAATCAAGGAATCTTAACGGAAATCAAGCCATCAGGTCCAGCGTATTCCATAGCCATTTTGAGAAGTTTCAAGCTTCCATCTGCTCCGGTATTATTTTAAAAACAATCAGAAATCAAAGTCTTTTTCAAATGAAAATGCGCTAAGAAAAATTATTCACCCGCGTTCACCCCTAAGAAATTTTCCATGGTAATTTTCAGCTAGATGGGAATTGTCAAGGAGTAACTTTCCCGGCGGGGTGGGGTGGGCGGAGGAATTTTACGTGGGAAGCACTCTCCATGGAGAGATTTTCCATGGGGGAAAGAATTTTTCATGGAGGGGGAGCCCGATTTCCTGCCGTTATTTAAAAACGATGGAAATTAAAAAAATTTCGTTCAACTGAAAGTAAGGATCAACATCAAAACTTAAAACAACAGAAATTATTACGTATATGAGGGGGTCACCCCCTCCTCAATACCTCCCTCTTTGCGCTAAAGTTTGAGTTTTTATCCCAATTCTTTAAGAACGACTCCTGAAACACAGGGGCCGTTGTAATTAGAATAATAAGCTTTTTCAAAAGTTCTAAAAAACTTTAGCGTTATGAGCTAGGTGTTGAGGAGGGGACAACCCCTTCATTTTTTTAGCTTCTTCAGACATTAAAAACTTGCTTTTTTAAAATTGATTATTCATTTAACAGCTAACAATTAGGAACGGATGCTATTTCCCATGGGATAATATATAAAAAAAATCATTTCAACCATTTCAGTAATATCCATATTAAGTCTGGACAGTCATCATGGTCTTTATTACAGCGGGTGGTCATGGTAATTGTTCGACGCGCAGTTCAAGCACACTTTAGTAAAGAATAAATTAAACATAATTTTTTATTCAGAAACAATTTATTGAGCATCAATCAAATATTGGCATTATTAAAACTATTAACTGGAGGGGTGTCCTCTGTGCCTGTTGTTCACTACTTAACTTCTCAAATACCGGAATAAAATTAGACATGGTACCCTCATTTCTTGTTCAATGTTAATGTTTGAGCAATTCCTACTTTTTATAAATAAAAAAAATCAACTGAAAGTAAGGAGCAACATCAAGACTTGAAACGGACAAAAATTCTTTCCAAAAAATTACATCATTTTTATGCATATCTAAAAAACGCTAATGCCCACTTTGCCTCTCACTCAGATATCTGTCTTGGCCTTTTCTTTTTTCCAATTAGCCATGGCTCTAAAGTTTTTCATCATAGTCCACCAAGTTGATTTTGATTCAAGTCTGCTGATGTTTGAATTAAATTTAACTTGATAAAATTAACGTGGATTTTAATGAAACAGTTGAGAGCTATGACTAATTGGAATAAAAGCCAAGACAGATAGTCTGAGTGAGAGACAAAGCCTTTTCAGGATTGAATGAAAATGATGTTATTTCACTTATTGATAGAACTAGATAGGCATGGAATAAGGGTAATTCACATAGTCTGCCAGTTCTATGAACCATCTGAAGGTAATTGGAGGCCCCAAATAAACTCTTTTATAAAATTTATGACTGAGCATGTCCACGGGACTTGCAGGCAATTGGGCAACAGCGATTGTTCATAAGATATTTCTTTAAAAATACTTCTCATTCAAATTTAAAAATCCCAGTGTTTGAACAGCTTTAAAAAATGTGACACAAAATTATGCTTTAGCGTAGAGATTGTGGGCTGAAAAAGAGGCAGTCCTTTCAATTTCCAATCAAATGAGCCCTTTTTGAGTTTCTACGACAAAACTTTCTATAAGCACCTTATATGCCCCCAGGGCATAACTTAAAACCCTTCCCCTGAGGGCTGTGATGGGGTTGTCATCCTCAAAGACCTAATTTCCAGAACTTTCAACTACGTTAAACAAGCCGGTTATCTCAAAATTTTAATTGGATGTGTTTGGGGAAATCGTGGGAGTGGGAGGGGGTTGCCCTTCAGTCACTTTCGACTATTAAAAATGGCACTAGCCCTTTCAATTTCCAATCAAATAAGCCCCTTTGAAGTTTTCCCCAGGGTATAATTTACAACCTTTGCCCTGAGGGTTGTGGGGGGAGGGGGGGTTGTCATCTTCAAATACCTAATTTCCAGAACTTTCAACTACGTTGAACAAAATGAATATCTCAAAATTTTGATTGGATGTGTTTGGGAAAATGGTGGGTGTCAGAGGGGGGTTAGTTGCCCTTCAATCACTTTCGACTATTAAAAAGGGCTTTACCCATTTCAATTTTAAATCGAATGAGCCCTTTTTGAAGTTTATCCGACAACTCTTTCCATAAGAACCTCATGCCCCCAGGGTATTACTTACAACCCTTGTCGTGAAGGCTGTGGGGGGGGGGGTTGCCATCCACAAAGACATAATTTCCAGAACTTTCAACTACGTAGAAAAAAATGGCTGTCTCAAAATTTTGATTGTATGTGTTTGGGGAAATGGTGGGCGTGAGAGGAGAATTAGTTACCCTCCAATTACTTTCGACTAATAAAAAGGGCACTAGCCATTTCAATTTCCAATCGAATAAGCCATTTTTGAAGTTTCTACGACAACGCTGTCTATAAAAACCTGATATACCCCCAAGGCATAACATACAACCCTCACCCTGAGTGCTGTGGGGGGGGGGGGGGTTGTCATCCTTAAAGACGTAATTTCCAAAACTTTCAACTACGTTGAACAAAATGGCTACCTAAAAATTTTGATTGGATGTTTTTTGGGAAAAGGCAGGCGTGAGAGGGGGTTAGTTATCCTTTAATCACTTTAGACTATTAAAAAGGGCGCTAGCCCTTTGAATTTCCAATCGAATGCACCCTTTTTCAAGTTTCTACAACAAAGCTTTCAATAAAAATCTTATATGCTCCAAGGGCATAATTTGTAATCCTTGCCCCGAGGGCTCACATGGGGAGGAGTTGTCATCCTCAAAGACCTAATTTCCAGAACTTACAACTACGTTGAGTAAAATGGGTATCTCAAAATTTCGATTGGATGTGTTTGGATAAATGGTGGGCGTGAGAGGGGGGTTAGCTGCCCTCCAATAACTTTCGACTATTAAAAATGGCACTAGCCCTTTGAAGTTACAATCGAATGAGCCTTTTTTCAAGTCTCTACGACAAAGCTTTCAATGAAAATATGCCCCCAGGGCATAAATTATAACCCTTGCCCTGAAGACTGTAGGGGGAGTGTCCGGCTCAAAGGTATAATTTCTAGAACTTTCAACTACTTTGAACAAAATGGCTATCTCAAAACTTTGATTGGATGTGTTTGGGGAAATGGTGGGCACCGAAGGGGTGTTAGGTGCCTTCCGATCACTTTCGGCTATTAAAAAGGGCACTAACCATTTCAATTTCTAATCGAATGAGCCCTTTTTGAAGTTTCTACAACAACACTTTCTATAAATACCTTATATGCTCAAGGGCATAACTTACAACCCTTGCTCTGAGGAATTTGGGGGTGGGGGTGTCATCCTCTAAGACCTAATTTCCAGAACTTACAACTACGTTGAACAAAATGGCTACCTCAAAATTTTGATTGGATATGTTTGGGGAAAGGCTGGGCGTGAGAGGGGGGTTAGCTGCCCTCCAATAACTTTCGACTATTAAAAAGGGCACTAGCCCTTTGAATTTTCAATCGAAGAGCCTTTTTTGAAGTTTCTACGACAACACTTCCTACAAAAACCTTATATGCCCCCAGGGCATAACTTACAACCCTCGCCTGAGGTCTGTGGGAGAGTGCCCTCCTCAAAAACATAATTTCTATCTGGAAATTAACTACGCTGAACAAAATGGCTATCTCAAAATTTTGATTGGATGTGTTTGGGGAAATGGTGGGCGTGAAAGGGTGTTAGTTGCCTTCCAATCATTTTCGACTATTAAAAAGGGCACAAGCCTCTCCAATTTCCAATTGAATGAGCCCTTTTCGAAGTTTCTAGGACAACTTCTTCGATACAAAGTGCCCTGGTATGGAAGAAGAAATATAATACATTGGGCCAGCATCGTTCTTTATTTAGGCAGCCACGCACGCTCCTCCTCCATCCCAATCTATTCAAAGCCTCCCTTTTTACTCCCTCCCAGGAAGTTCTAATTTCCTTTAAATATTTCTTTATGACGTCCTTCTTCTACGAAGAAGAATATTCTTCTTCTACTACCTTCGTATATGTCAATCCATGTTTAACTCAACCTTCATGCAGCTCAACCCCATTCAACTCAACTCGGTTTATCAATCCTCATTCAACTCAATCCCTTTACTTGCATGGGGGTTGGGTTGCATTGGGTTGAGTTGAACGGCGGTTGAATGACCAACCTGATTCCATTGGTGTGCTTTTCATTTTGATCCCAAACCGTTTTCGAGAAGTTTCGGCTATTAAAAAGGGCACTAACACCCCCACCCCCAAATTCCTCAGAGCAAGGGTTGTAGCCATTGAGGTAGCCATTTTGTTCAACGTAGTTGAAATTCTGGAAATTAGGTCTTTGAGGATGACACCCCCACCCCCAAATTCCTCAGAGCAAGGGTTGTAAGTTATGCCCTTGAGCATATAAGGTATTTATAGAAAGTGTTGTTGTAGAAACTTCAAAAAGGGCTCATTCGATTGGAAATTGAAATGGTTAGTGCCCTTTTTAATAGCCGAAAGTGATCGGAAGTGCCATGGTATGGAAGAAGAAATATAATACATTGGGCCAGCATCGTTCTTTATTTAGGCAGCACAATTGCGCTAAAGGAAAAAAATAATAAATAATACATTGTGCCAGCATCGTTCTTATATGCCTCCAGGGCATGACTTAATACCCTGGACATGAGGGCTGTGGGGGAGTGTCTTCCTCAAAAACAAAATTTCTATTTGGAAATCAACTACGCTGAACAAAATGGCTATCGCAAAATTTTGTTTGGATGTGTTTGGGGAAATGTTGGGCGTTGAACGGGTGTTTGTTGCCTTACAATCCCTTTCGACTATTAAAAAGGGCACTAGCCGTTCCGATTTTCCAATCGAATGAGCCCTTTTCCAAGTTTCTACGACAACTCCTTCGATACGAAGTGCCCTGGTATGGAAGAAAAAAAATAATACATTAAGCCAACATCGTTCTTTACTTAGGCAGCACGATTGCGCTATCTATGATAGGATCTTGAAACCTCTACAATAGGGTTCACTAGTATGCCACATTTGACAGTATGATTTTCATTAATATCATTTGACGTTTGAGGGGGTTTGCTCTTTTTTTTAATTCTGGCAAGTTTTCTCTGGCTTTGTAGTTTTTGATGGGTAAAATTAAACTTATTACACTTCATTTGAATTGGAATTAGCATACGCCAAGTCCATACATACGTGTTATAGCGACCAAACTTTGTTCTTGATCTGTAATGAAACTACTTTTCCGTGTCCATTCAGAGATAGTCAGCTTAGCCTGAGCGAGATCATGTACTATACAGGCATATTTTAATTAAACATTTAATATATAGAGGTAATTAGGTTAGGTATTTAATATAATACGTTTTGGGTGACCTGCTTTCCATAATTCTCTGTTTTGGTTTCCATAATTTTGTTACTAAAGTATTGTGTTTTCGTCATATATTGGTATGTCTCATTAGGATTAACCTAACTTAACTTCTTGGGTGAGGTCACTATAAGACGTGAGTACCACCAATTCTTTGGATGTGTCTAATTTTGTCAAAATTCTGTTTTTAGAGTGTATATGACTAGACCCCGGCGCCGCGCCGGTTGATCGACCGAACGCCACCAATGAGAGGCCCGGTTGACCGCCTCCGAAGTGTCGCTACACCGCCAGCGCGCCGCGGGCGTGCCACCGCCGGCAGAGGCAGCGGCTTTCGGCTGACTTTGAATTAATTTTGCGGCAATTCTTTATTGCGTCAACCGCAAAGTCGGAGCTTTTCTTTCTCGTGTGGTTTAGTATTTCAATTTTCCTGATTAGAAATCAAGCAGGGCTTGCACTTTCCCGAATTTTCGGGTATTTCCCCAAAAATCTATGCGTCACCCCGAAAAAGAATTTGGTTCCCCGAAAATGACCCAATCACGGTGCCACCCCTAGCGATTTATCACTAGTGACTTTCCCTGCCAAATATTACTTTGCATACCATAATTCTTCCCTACTCTCTTGTTCGTTAATTTTCATCTGTTTTGTTACTTTGCATAAAAACCAGACAAATGCAATTGCAATATACACAGTTCTTCATATGTTGACAAATCGTCTGCATCGTCTTTATGAAATGAGATTAAATCATTTCGAATGCAGTTTCCCAATTGCTATTTCTTACATCATTTGCAGTCAACAATTTTATTTTTAAGTTGAATAGAACGCATTCACTACTATACATCTTCAGTTGGGTTTTGAAGTTGATAGCACGACAGATTGTTTCTACAGCTGAATCGTAAGTTGGCAGAATTTTGTTTTCTTTTGCTGTTTTTAGATAATATTTTCTTAACGTTTAATGCCCAATTGTTGAACGCCTGATAGATTAAAGAAAATACAATCTTCTTTCTGAAAAAATTTACCCCCCCCCCCCAAAAAAAAAACCTTCTATTAGACAAAATTTAGCTATAGAATAAGCTATGTATAAGATTGGGGAATTATAGATTGAAACGGAAGTTACCCCAAAAATATGATTCATAAAAAAATTGTAAATTATTGCCAATAGGGGGGGGGGTATAGGGGGCTATCATTTTAAAATGATAATACTTCATTGTTGTTTTTTTTTTGAAAGTAGGGATGCCAAAAAAATAATAATTTTTTTCATTTAAAGCGGAGACGGAAGAAAATGATATCAAATTCCCTGGGAAACCAATGAAATATTTTGATAGACCCACGGCCCCCCATTGGGACATTGTCTTCTCTTGTCATTGTCTTGTTCATTGTCTTGGGTATTTCGCAATTTCTTTTATGTGTGTGTGCTCCCTTTTAATTAGATTCTTTGGATCTTATTGAATGCCACGGCTAATCTATGACTCAGTTTTCCAATAACTTGAGGTATATCTGAATAATTTCGACTTTTTTTGCTGTTGTCATTGTATCCCTTTACTCATACCCTCAATTTTTTTTTTTCAGGGGAGACTAAGCTGTTTAATGTTATTTCGCGTGTTTGTTTGAACCATATAGTGACCTAGTTAATTATTAAGTAAATTATTTTTTTTATATAAAGCTGAGACGGTATCCTATCAAGGTGGTATTTAAATGATAATATATCGATTTTTTTATTGAAAACAGGGATGCCAAAAGGTTAATTTTTTTTTAATTTAAATCAGACGGTATCTTATCATGGTGGTATCCAGAGGGGGGAGGGAGCTATCATATTTAAATGATAATACCTCAATTTTTATTTTTTTTTGAAGCAGGGATGCAAATAAGTTAATTTTTTTTATTTAAAGCTGAGACAGTATCCTATCAAGATGGTATCCAAAGGGGGGGGGCATAGGGAGTTATTATATTTAAGTAGTACCTTGAATTTTTTTATTGAAAGCAGGGATGCCAAAAAATATTTTTTTTTAAATTTAAAGTAGAGAAGGTATTCTATCAAGCTGGTATCCAGAGGGGGTGGGGGTAGGGAGGAATTATATTTAAATGATAATATCTCAATTTTATTTATTTTTTAAAGCAGGGATGCCAAAAACGTAATTATGTTTTTGATTTAAAGCAGAAACGGTGCCCTATCAAGGTGGTATCTAGAGGGGGGAGGGGTAGGGAAGTGTTATATTTAAATAATAATATCTAAAATTGTTTTTATTGAAAGTAGGGATGCCAAAAAGTTTTTTTTTTTTTTAATTTAAAGCAGAGACGGATCTTGTAGAGCATTATATGGCTGCTTTAAAAAAAAATACAAAAGGGAATGTGAAGGGAGGTGAGGAATGTGAAGGGAGGTGAGAGACTTTTACGAGAATATGACAGTTTGGTTGCTACCAGTAGCTATTAGGTGGAGTATCCTATGAAAGTGTACTGTCAATTGAGTAGAGAAAGTAAATTTGTAAATTTAAGCTGTGATTTGAGAAAGATTGATGAAAACATTGATGTTTGTGGTCAACATTGATCGCGCCGGTGGCACGCCGCCAACATCTTACTGGCGGTGTGCCACCATTGCTATTTTAGCCCCACCGCCACCGGTCTTCCCTTATCGGTGTGGTGCCGGGGTCTATATGTGACTATTGGGCCGAGTCGCTCGTTACTTACGTTTCGTTATCACCAACTGTTTGATTACCACGACAGCCGAAAAGCCAGCTTGGCACAAATAGGATGTTGCAAATGAAATTAAAATTCGTATAACTTTACCACTAAGTAGTAGATATCCTTCTTTGACTAAAATTCCAAAATAAGAAAGTTCCAGGCACTGTCTAAAGATAATAGTTATACTGTGGTTCCAGGCTACCAAATTATGTCTCCAATGTATTATCGCAAAACAGCTCAGTAATAGATTCTTCCTGTAAAAAAGCAGATTCTTTGCTTTTTCAAAAAAGCAAATCCTTGGCTTTAAATAGATCTTGAATCCATGTAAATTTATCAATCATAAATTTGAAAATATTTTTCGAACAATTTAATAAGCTGAGATCTGCAAAAAAAATTCATATTGGAACAAAAGTTAATTATATTGAAGGATGCAAACTCGTCTGAACCTTCAAAATTGGACAATAGTCATTTATCAGGAGCTTAAAAAACGGAGCGCTGGAAATTGCATGAGAAAGAAGGATAGCCCAACTTAAACTGTATGGATTTTGTCAACAAGCCTAAAAATTCCAAAATTAAACCAGGACCTTATGATGCTTATCTAAGTGAGGCGAATTCTCAAAGAAAGTTTTATTTGCCCTGTCCTTGTTGATTGGGTTTACTTATATTATTTTCGGCACTTGTGTGATATAGCCCCTACCCAATAGTCTTCTAATATGTTTTTCTGACGCTCAATCCTAATGAAATATACCTAAGTATGATAAAAATGTAATACTTTAGAAACAAATTAGGGCTGTATATTTGCACATTCGGGGGGGGGGAAGAATATCGGGTCTGCATACTTAATGCGTTAGGTACAATTATTCTGCATACTATGAAGTAAGAATTGTTTTCTAACTTCACACTGTCTATAATGCGTCAACGAATGAACAACTTGAGCGGAACGGGCTATATCATACAAGTACCTTATTTTCTTCTTATATAGTTTTTAGTTTGAGTAGAAATATTGTCAAACTGTCACAACAGAATTAATGTTTCAAGTGACTGGATTTGAAAGTTTAAGAATATAAACAATAACAGATCAATCTTTGCCCTTTTGTTTCTATCCGTTCCCACTTTGACGGTAATTTTTTCTCAGATTTCTCTTGGGTCAGTAAAATACATCCTGTTGTATCAAAAACTTCTTCTCAGAATAGTTTATGAGGATAAATATACAAATAAGAAAAGAGTAAAAGCTTTGTGATTAGTCTTGCGTATATGGGAGTGTTCGACACCCTCTGAGGACGTCGGGAGCTTTGGAATTTTACAGAAGAATTTCAACATCTTACTGGAATTTTTCTACATTTAATTAAGACTTTTTAGGTTTTACCGGAAATTCGCCAACAGGTTCCTGTGGATTTTCTGCACAAAATTTCCCTTAAAAAGTTGGCAAGTTTTTTCCAACTGATTCACATTCTATTGAGCTTTCAGTAATTAACAATTTAAAATTTAGCGTAAAGAGCAAAAGATTTAGGAAGCGGTGTTAACAGCCATACCCCCATCATATTTACAATCATTTTCGTTTGTTTAATTTTTACAGCACTCTGTGGGAGGCAATAAACCTTTGTGCTTGAACTCACTTTCCCGAGTCTTTATCTCACTTTGTGAGTCTGCCCATACAGTCATTTTGTTATATTTACATTTGAGAAAAAAAGACTTTTGTGTTTTTGTTGTTTTTGCATGCAATAGGTTTTGACTGCTCTAGCGCTATGCTATTTTTATGTTCACAGTATTATATTCATATGAGTATAGTCAAAGACAGGGTACTTTAATTTTGTTATTAAATAAAAAAAAGGTCTGAAAGTAAAGAGCAAAATTAAAACTAAGAAAGCAGAAATTATTCCGTATATGATGGGGACTACGCCTTCCTTAACCCTTGCCCTTTGCGCTGAAGTCTTACAGTTCTTTGACTATTCTTCTCATTCAAATTCAACAGCCCTTATCTTTAAGAAGTCGTTCTTAGAGAATTGTGACCAAGAATCAGACTTCAGCGTAAATTGCGAGGATCGAGAAAAGGGGAGCCCCCTCCTATACAAGGAATAACTTCTGTTCGTTTTAACAGAAATTACTTTCAGTTGAAAAACCTGTCTTTTTTAATGTAATTTCTAATCGTTTTTCTAATCATAACAGGAAATCCTCTTTTCTTCGCTGTGTAAAATGTCTCCAGAAGATTCCTCTCGGAAAATTTCCTCCCCATGGAGAATTTCCCACGCATAAAGTCTCTCCCTAAAAAACCTACATTTCCCAATAAAAATACTATGTGTAGATAATGTGAAAATTGCGTAATTTATAGACCTTTCCCCAGGGACTTTGGGAGGTGGGTCATGTTATTCTCAGTAGAATGCTAATATTGAATTCTATGGAAGCTATACACCTTTGCCAAGAGAGTGAGTACCCCCTCGCAATGTCGTATGGATTCTATGGAAGCTATAGGAAAACATTTCTATGGAAGCTATACAACTTTTCAAAGAGAGTCAGTACTCCCTCACACAGTTTCACGTGCACATTGCAAAAAGCATGCAAAACCTATAAAGTGATTAAACACGTTTTGAAACTAGATGCTATTTGCTTGCATTATGTTCCCTTGATACCTTTCCAAAAAAAGTGATAAAAAAAGAAAAGACTAAAAACAAAAACATGTCTAGCAACTTCGTTCATCGTGATAGTGTATAAGGTTTGAAACCTACGCCTGAGGCACTACAGTTTGACATGCACATTGCAAAAAAAAGTGAGCAGCACGAGCGGGGATTCCCCAAACAAGTTTGTTTCAACTCCAAGTTTTTCAACCAGACTGGTTTTTTTGGAGTAACACTCATTTTTTAGGGTCAATCAGAGACAGCGGAGGTTGCTCAATATACGATAACTTGAGTGGTGATTGGTTACAAATAAAAGGAGTGATTTTTTATTCGTCCTTGAGATTTTGTATAGAGTCAGCGGGGGGCGCACCGCCACTACCAAAGTTATCTTTTTTTTTACTTAGAGCAGATTTTTTCGTGCTTTTGTAAATATACATGTTGCATTTAAAAAAGAGTGATATTAAGTGTATTTTTCATTAAATGTTGTTTTTGTCAATAAAGTATATTTATTAAAGTGCTTTTTTAAGTGCATTTTTTTTAAATTAATGTTTTTATTATAAATTAAAAAAGTGTATTTTCTTTGTTTTCTGTAAAGTGCTGTTTATAATACAAGAAATATGATTCTTTATTGATTTTGTTCTTCTCGTTATCACTCTTGAACGGACTAGTAGTAATAGGGAAATTATTTAGTCATTAGACAACTATAGTCTACAGTTAGTTGTCCAGGTGAACTGTTGAAGGGAACATGTATCAATTTAAAACACCATTCAGATCGTTTCTGTGTGGGCCGTCAATGTCGGGCAAAACAACACTCTTAACTAAAATAATTAAAAATTGTGATAAAATGTTTGTGGAAAAGCCGAAAAACATCTACTATTGTTACAGTATTTGGCAGGAGTCATACGATAAAATAAAAGCAATTGGCACAGCGGGATTGGTGCAGATACAATTCATAGAGGGACTTGATGTTTTCAACATTATTGAACCAAACTCTTGGCTGATTATTGACGATCTGGCTGAATCTATTGAACAATGGTCCCAGGAAATGCTGCAACTGTTCACCGTTCGCTCTCATCATGAACAGATTTCCATTACTCTGGTTCTACACAATCTCTTTCATCAGAGCAAATGTATGCGAACACTTGCATTGAACTGCACCTACTATATCATCTACAGAATTGTTCGTGATTCTAGCTCGCTAATAACTCTCAATAAACAAATCTATCCAGGCGCCCCCAAATTTCTGCTTTCAGCGTACAATCAGGCAACTAATAAACCCTACGGCTACATCCTATTGGATCTTAATCAAAATACACCCGAGGATTTGCGTATAGTCACAGATGTTTTTGACAATGAAATTACAGCATATCTCCCCGTGAACAGTAAAAAGACCTATTAGTTTCTATCATGACACTGAAGAAACTACATGAAAATAGACATTTATTTTTATTTCTAAGCACTACAAAACCCCCACTTAGGAAAGCCATACTCAAACATGATATTGACAATGATTTCATTAATCTAATATCTGAACTTTGTTTAAATTTGACCGAGGGCAATGTTCAACTGCCAGAAGTAGTTAAGCAACAGGCAAAGCAACATCGTTCCATTGCATGTACATTGGCGTCTAAAAACAAAGGAAAGAATTTTAAAAGGAAACGACTTCTTCAGGCAGGCTGTAGCTTTTTCACACTTTTACTGCCAATAATTGCAGGACTTGTAAACAGTTTTCTCTAGAGAGAATGGCCAAATCCTATAAATTGACTCCAATAGAACTCGCTCTCTCACCCGTGGAACACTTTGAGGACAATCTGAGTAAATTAATTGACAACGAGAATATTGAGGATGATAAAAACTGCTTTTACTTCAAGATGCACTTCGCCGAGTGGACAAACATAAACCCTATCGTACGAAGGCCAGTGGTATTGATCACAAAAAAGAATTATCTCCTCAGGATTCTGCTGCTGCTGGAACACAATCGAAGAAGGAGGAATTGGATTCAATTGTGTCGAAAAATGGAAATCTAATGCCCCACTCATATCGTGGACAAAGTAAACGACTCAGAACATATCTCATGGAAAGTGGTCAAGATCATATTCAAGTTGATAGCAATGGGAAAGAGATTATAATTCAAGGCAAGAGCTATAATCTACTTGATTTAATCTATGATATGGTTAAAAATCGTAAAGGACTATTATCATTTGACGCTCATCTATACAACTTTCTAAATACATTAAACTTCCCCAAAAGCCTTATTAGCAATAGGCAAATTCTAAAAAAATTAAATGAACATGCTTCAACAACACCATTAAAATATGAACATGAAGAAGAAGAAGAAGATTTTAAATCAATTTTGGAAAATACTAGCCCACCTAGTGGAAACTTGACAATAAGGAGGAGTAGTACACCATTGATAGCTAGACAAAAGCGAAGACGTATCAAGTCAACGTCACCACCACCACCACTAACCACCAGTATACAAAAGGGTAGCGGACGTTAAACTACATGTTTACGCTCAAAATGGTTGAAGTTCTGAAACGTGTTTATGAAAATATTGGTGAAGCAGGAAGTTTAAGTTCCCCCACCACTCTTTCCAAAGTCACTGGTGTTCACGTTAAAAGTGTACAAGACTATCTATAAAATGAATCAAATTACACTCTGCATAGAAATCATAGACTTCGTGCTAATCATTATCGAAAAACTAAAGCCTTTTTTCCATTGCATATAATGCAAGCAGATCTCCTAACTCTAGATGAGATTCAAAGACGTCACAATACACAGTACATTCTACTTGCAATCAGTGTTTTTAGTCGCTATGCATATGCAATTCCATTGTGCTCGAAGAGAGGTGTTGAAGTTGCCCATGCCATTGAAAGTATTCTCGAACAGGATTCGTATAAAAAAATTCAAACAGATCGTGGTAAAGAATTTGTTAATCCCCATGTTGCAAAAGTACTAGCGAAATATAATACACTGCTCTATCATAGTTATAGCCCTATAAAGGCTGCATTGGCCGAACGATTGATAAGAACTATTCGACTTTTAATTTCAAGATAGTGTACATTGAAAAATACATCTGATTTTATTCATGATTTAGATAAAATCATGTTGATTTATAATCAACGACCTCATCGATCATTGTCCAATTCAACCCCAACGGAAGTTCATCATTCTGATCATGATACAATTGACACTTTTCTTAAACAATATTCCAATGAAACGATTGTCAAGAAGAAAAAATTCAATGTTGGTGATACTGTTCGAATTAATAGAACAACTAATGTTTTTGAAAAGGGTAATTACCTGTGGTCCACAGAACTTTTTAAAGTGGAAAAAATCCTAGACACTAAACCCATAACTTATCTTTTGCGTTATACCAAAGATGAAGAGATTATCGGCGGCTTTTATGACTATGAACAACAAAAAGTTAAAAATAATAGTGAAATCTATCAAATTGAAAAGATATTAAAGACTCGTACTCACAGGGGTAAGAAACAGTTACTTGTTCGGTGGCTAGGATACAACTCTGATTTTGATTCTTGGATCAGTGTTGAAGATATTGACAATGCCCAATGATTTCTATGTAACTTTTATGTCCAACGTTTCTGATCCTCTCTACAACGACTTGAATAAAACAATTGATTTTTGGACGAAACTCTCCCCCGCCATCAAATTCGATGACGGAAAGTATGAAGTGGCTCTTGTCGACTGTATTCTCAAAAATACCTATGACATCCTGAGAAAGGATCGTGTGTATAATATAAAAGTTATACCATTCGATTGGTCACTCTTTGTCGACTATGAATGGGTTGAAGCACTTAAATCTAGCGAATATCCAGATGTTACACTGAGATATAAAGAGTATGGTACTATGATGGATTTGTGTCGTGCAATCAATAGGAAAATCTCATATCGTAGGAATCGTACAATCCACTTTAATTATTCAATGGAATACGATAGGATTTACATTACCTCACCTGTTGACAGTGAAATAATTCATCTCAATGATAATCTGAGATACGTTCTTGGCTTTAAACAGAATATGATCAATGGGAAAAACGCTGGCACTGTTAACGGGATGGATCAAGTTATTTTTGCTGATTATCCATCTGCTTTCGCCTCGGACCCTTGCATATATCTCTATGCATCTTTTGTGGAAACATCGAGAGTTGGTAATTCAAATATCCCCCTCCTACGTGTTCTTGAACTAAAAACAACTCATGAACTTGTTCATCACTATAATATAAAGCATCTTCAGTATGTTCCTGTAAACACTCCGTATTTGGAACTCTGTCAGTTAACACTAAGAAGTGAATTGGGTGATCCTCTAGCAATAGCAAAAGGTTTAGCAGTGATTACATGTCATTTTCGAGCCATTGTCGACGACACCACATAAAATGAACAATAGAAGAACTCCATATGTCTGTCCCGATATCGATTGCTATGTTGGTGCTCTGAGTCCACGTCAAATAGGCAATGGATTGGACTACTACAAGGGGCGTACTACAATGTCTGGCTATGGTCTTGGTAGCTGGTTTGCTAGGCTATTTCTTTCTGCACTACCCCTTGCCAGAAAATATCTTGTACCTGCTGCATCAAATTTTGCTGCCTCAACACTACAGGACTGGGGGTCGGGTAAGAATTTCAAGGAGAGTGTTAAGGAAAATATTAGATCTTCAGCAAAAGCCGTTGGTGAGCAATTAAAATCTCATCGAAATGGGAAGGGCTTGAAAAGGATGCGTGCGCCTCATTCACTCATCAGTCTCTACCCAGGCGGGAAGCGAAGGACATCAACAAGGACATTGAGAAATAAAAAAATGAAGACCAATAAGAAGAAGAAGAAAAAGAAAAAGACTGTTAGATCAAAGAAGGATTTCTTCTCTTAAGATGACTTATCTCCCCCATAAGGAATCACATCCATCAATCAGTTCCTCATTGAATTTGTTCAATGCTGAAAATGTTGATGTCAGTGTCAAGTATGGCTACTATGAACAATTTCACCCCCAACAACCCCTCTCGGAAAATATACACTTTCAAATATTTTCCAATGATGACTATTTGATTGATTTGTCATCAACATTTATTGACTTAAATGTTGCGGTGAAGAAAAAGTCAGATAATACAACTCCAACTGCTGCCGATGGTCTCTCCTATGAAAACTGTATTCTACACAACCTGTTCAAACAAATTAATGTATTTATTAATGGAACATTGGTGAGCACTAGCAATAACTTATCCAACTATGCAAGCTACATACATTTTATGATGATGACACCAAAGGCATACAAGGAGTTGAGAGGACAATCATTGGGCTATGAATATCGATCAGGTGTTGATACTGACGGTGAGTTGACTACTGCAGTGAGCCAGGAGTATCATCTGGTTGGAAAATTAAATCATGAGATATTCAATATATCTCAATGGTTAACCCCCCCCCCAATGTCAAGATTGACATAAAGTTGCAACTAGCCCAATCGAATTTCATTTTGAGAAAAACACTTCCTGCAGCACCCGATGCAAATGTCATTATCACATCGGCAATTCTCCACGTTCGAAAACAACAGGTTATGAGCTCTGTTGCATTGGCAGTGGAAAAGCTAACAGCCAATGGCAACAACATTAAACTTCTTGTCCCCCATACAATCACCAGTCAACGTCACATTGCCACCGGCTCTCGTAGCTATACCGATTCATCATTTATCAATGGAGAAATCCCATCAAAATTGGCTTTGGCCTTTGTGAAGAGTGGCAGTACCGTTGGATCCTTGACTGAATCTCCCCATGATTTTAATTTTTTCGGTCTATCTAGCCTTGTGTGCAAAGTGAATGGTATTCCACTGTACACTCTATCATTTGACAAAAAATCCTATAGAATTCTGTAAGAGTTGACCATGCAATCCCTAGATCATGACTCCTAACTATTTGAAAATGGAATAACCGATTCAATGTTTTCAAAAAATCATGGTGTAATTGTTTTGGACTTGTCGGGGACTCAGGATATGAGCATAGTACGAACAGGGAATGTACGTTTAGAGTGTACATTTGCCAATGCTTTGACGGAGAGTATCAGGCTAATATCATTGAATCAATTTGAAACCTATTGTGAGATCACATCCGACGGCAGTGTTCTACTAGACCTAGCACCATGAACACAAACCAAATAATCAACGTATTTAATATGGATCCATACATGTCTCAGTACAAGTCCTATTGCATACCATCGGACTTCATTGAAAAAATTCCAAGTGTTAACAATACCCTAATCATTGTTAATAGCAGTCCATCGACTTTGAAGACAGGCCATTGGCTATGCATCTTTCAAACAGCAAAGAATATTGAATTTTTTGATACTCTTGGCCTATCGTATAAATTCTACACTCTATACATCAGTAACTTTATTGAAAGCAGTGGGAAAACTATCATTCAAAATCAACGAAGAGTACAGGATTTAACGACTAAGACATGTGGCTTTCATGCACTACTCTTTTTCATATTCAGATGTCGTGGCTATACCTACAAGCAGTTTCTCGACATTTACGTTGACTTACCTCGATTGAACGACTTTCTAGTGGAAAATATACTTACAAGCGTGTTTAATATTGATTTTAGTGCCCTAAGAATAAAATGTTCTAAAAATGTATGTGAAATTGTTTATTAATAAAAATAATGTATGTACATGATAAAAACGACTTTTCTATTCTTTAGATTTCATCTTCTACTAGGTATTTGTCGATAACAATTAATGCAGGTAGATTATCTAAATTCACAGTATACTGATCCTGATGTACTGCAATGTCAGGGTCGCATTTTCTACACTAGAGTGTATCTTCACTCTTGTCATATCTCTTTGTATAGTCAATGATACTATTCTCATTCATTTTATAGAATTCACATGTTTCAATTTGCTTATTTGAAACAATGTCACAAACAGTGTCCTCAAGTGGCGAATCACATTCCGTCACAGCCAAATAAAAATCAGTGGGCTTATAATCGTATTAGTCATTGTCTTCACAACGATGACGTAGAAACCAAATTCTTTTGTTGTTCCAACAGTTGAATTGCTGACCCGGTTTTTCCTCCCAGAATAATCTAAAACCATGACGATACCAATCTCGTAGCAATAAACTAAAATCACGCTTAGGATTCTTTCCAATCATACCAGAATATGTATTCTCCCGCTGATTACATTCATCATAGTGGCAATTCGAGCATAAGTGCCCTCTAGGATGAGAGTCACACACCTCTTCAAGACAGGAATTACAACCTTTAATTTGTACAGCATATCCTCTATGCAATTTACACGGGTTGCATAAACTACACTTTTCATTATACTCATCAATCATTGTGCAATTCTCACATGATGACCAGCTGCCCAGTGTGTACATGCATAGCGGACATGTATGGAACATTTTTTCATGTGTTGACACTCTCACTGCCACAATGAAACTGAGCTACCAACAACAACAAATTGAGTGGGATAGAGAGAGAGAGAGAGGAGTAAATCATCCTTTAACTCCATCTTTCTCATGAGAAAAAAGTCCTAAATTTCTAAACTAGTGTTTTCTGCATGCACTATACAATCTCAACTATACTTTCAAAACGGGTTTGACCACTTTGTTTGGAAAGGTACCAAGGGAACATAAGGCAAGCAAATAGCATGTAGTTTCAAAACGTGTTTAATCACTTTATAGGTTTTGCATGCTTTTTTAAAATGTCCTCGTGAAACTGTGTGAGGGAGTACTGACTCTCTTTGAAAAGGTGTAGAGCATCAAGCAAATAGTATGGGGATTCCTATACGTCTCGTAGAATCCATACGACATTGCGAGGGGATACTCACTCTCTTTGCAAAGGTGTATAGCTTCCATAGAAGTGTTTTCCTATAGCTTCCATAGAATCCATACAACATTGCGAGGGGGTAATCACTCTCTTTGCAAAGGTGTATAGCTTCCATAGAATTCAATATTAGCATTCTACTATTCTCAATGGCATAGTTTTCTTACCTTTCAAACTATGCTGAATCAAATGGCTCTCTTAAAATTTTGATTGAATATTTATTTTTTTTTAAAAAGGGCCGTGGGAAGAGGCTAGTTGCTCTCTAATATTTTTGGTCACTTCAAAAGGGAACTAGAACTTTTAAATATTCCGTACGAATAAGCCCTCTCCTGATCTTCTACGACCATTTGTTTGATATAACCACCCTTTAAAAAAAGCAGCAACAAATAAACACGCATCCGTGATCTTTCTTTTGCTAAAAAATACAAAATTCCACGTTTTTGTTGATAAGAGACTGAAATCTTTACAGTAGAGTTCTCTAATAAGTTGAATCTGATGTGCGATTTTGATTAAGGGGGAACGGTGTAGAAAAATTCCCGGCTATCTCTTCCATATTAGCTTGTCTGGTGACAACAGACGCATAGAGGCATCGATTTTGGTTTCTATCTGTTCCCCTGATCTAGCAACATAATCTGAGTTTACCATTTTTATAATTTTTTTTGCTGGGCTTACTAAATTAGGCTTTTTCGTGCAAATTCCATTTCAACTTGTCTGAAAGAACGGTACATACAAGTGTAATAACTTTAACACGGACTTGTAGAGGATTTTGAAAGGAACAGCTTGACTTTTAATTTTTTTTTCCTAATTAATTCAAAAAAGACATTTTCAGCAGTTTGTTTGTTTCTACTAAAAGTTGTTACCATCAGTTTTATATTAGAAACTCCTGAACTGTTACATAATTAGTTTAAAAAGGTGGACATAAATACCGGTCTTCAGGTGATAAACGGTCAGGGTTTCAACTTGTATCGGCTGGCATCATAAGTGAATGTTTCAACATATTAGGCAAATAGGAATGCTCCGTCAAATTAGGGTGCGTTCAAAGATTTTGAAAGACGAGAAAGGCAATTAAAGAAGAACTTGGCCTAGCTAGTTCACAAAAGTGCTTTGTGAAGGATGATAAAGAAGCGTAATAAAAGAGGCATAGTCTTGGTTACTGTGCAGAAGCGCAGGGAAAAAACTAAAGCAAAGATACAAAAAGCTTGGAAGACCATGACTTCCAAAATATTTACTCGGCTTGAACGAAACATCTCTTTTTCAATTCTATTCACCTAAACTTTCAAATTAAAACACACTTAATTTGCCTTATGAAGAAGCAAAGCTATAACTGCAGCTAGGAATATTAGTGAAAAAGCTTTATGTTTAATAGAAAGGAGAAAGGACTTGTACAAGAATTATCTGAGTGATAGATATATGAAAACAAAAGGAAATAAACAAAGCGGAGAAAGCATTAAAATATGAACTAAGGAGGTGTGAAGTGGAGGCCATGGATAAAATTGCCGAGGATCTGGAAGATGCAGCTAGACGGCATAATAGTAAAATATTTTACTGGCATGCTAACAAATTGAGAGGGAGTAGTCAATCCGGACTTGGGCCCAGTTAAAGATAGGAGTGGGGCTGCAATTAGCGATAAGGAAAAAATTAAAGAGAGATGGGCCGAACATTTTGAGAATTTGCTTAACCGGGATAGAGTTGCAGGAAAAGATATAGAGGAATATGAAAAAGTTTGTGATACCTTGGATGTGAAGGAAGATTTGTTTTGTGAGGAGGAATTAGCAACAGTACTAAAAGGACTAAAAAATAACAAGGCTCCAGGTGCTGATAGGGTGGTAAATGAGTTTCTTAAATATGGTGGCTCTGAGGTTAGAAATAAGTTACTGAAGATTACGAATATGATTTTTGAAAAAGGGGAAGTACCTAACGGTTTTAGGAAAACCTTAATTAAGCCACTTAATAAGAAAGGTGATAAAAGTGAGTGTGGTAATTATCGAGGCATTAGTCTGGTCTCTGCAGGTAGTAAATTACTTAGTAATATGATACTTTTTGACTGAGAGATGCCGTGGACAAAGCTTTAAGTGAAGAACAGTGCGGTTTTAGAAAAGGTAGAGGATGTGTCGACCACATGTTCACTCTTAGGTAATTGAGCAGTGCCTGAGTTTTCAAACACCTTTGGTCCTCAGTTTTATAGATTATGAGCAAGCGTTCGATTCTGTTGATAGAAGAGCTTTAGTAAAGGTTTTATCCTTGTATGGTATACCAGACAAATACATTAAAGTGATTAGTGCTGTTTACGATAATAACACTGCTGCGGTTAAGGTAGGAAATGAGGTTAGCAGCTGGTTTTGTATTAAATCAGAAGTTAAGCTGGGTCGAGTTCTATCCCCCTTTATATGGATTATTTTGATGGACTTTGTATTAAGGAGCACAGGAAAGGCAATGGCAGACCACAGAATCAAATGGGGAGGAAAAAGTCTCCTGGACTTATTATGCTGATGATTTAAGCATCCTAGACGAAAGTGTGAGCAAAATGAATGAAGTTTTAGAGGTTTTGCGAGTTCAGGGTGCTAGAATAAGTTTGAAAGTTAATGTTAAGAAGACTAAGTCACTAAGGCTAGGAATAAGTGAAGATGGAAAGGTGACGTTGGGTAATGAAAAGATTGATCAAGTGGGCAGCTTCACTTACCTTGGTAGTATTATTAGTAAAGATGATGGGAGCAGTGAAGATGTTAAAAGTAGAATAGCCAAGGCTCAGGATGTTTTTTTCACAGTTAAAAGAATTTTGGAAGAATAGGAAGATAAGTCTGTAAACCAAGATTAGAATATTAGCAGCTATAGTGATGACAGTGGTCAAATATGGCTCTGAAGCATGGACGTTCCGAAAAGCGGATGAAGATTTGCTAGATGTTTTCCAGAGAAATTGTTTAAGGATTGTTCTGCGTACCCGCCTGACTGACCGTATTTCAAACAATAGGCTAAACGAAAAATGTGGTTCAATACCGCTCTCTAGGGCTATAATGAAAGAAAGGTTGAGGTGGCTAGGGAAGGTTGTGCGGATGAAGGATGACAGATTGCCGAAAATTGTTCTTTTCGGCCAACCTTCTAGGGCTAAACGGAAAGCAGGTCGTCCTCGCCTGGGGTGGGAGGACGACATAAAGAAAGGTTTAAAGAAAATGGGAACTTCGTGGGCGGGTGTAAAAAGGGAGGCTTTGAATAGATTGGGGTGAAGGAGGAGCGTGCGTAGGTGTGTTGGCCTCAGGCGGCTTGGTCCTTCGGTCAGTCATTAGTAGTAGTAGTAGTATGTGACTAATGACCCTTCAATTTTATCGTACTTGGTCCCTAGTAGAAAAAATGTTTAGAAATGTAACTTCCTTGATAAATCAAGGAAGTTAAAAAAATTTTTGTCACAATGAGAAGGGCAGGGGATTGTAGCCCCCTAACAAATAGTGCAGTTTCTAGGAATACAACTGTAATTCATTCTATTCTGTAGCGTAAATCATGAAAAAAAAAACTAGACTTTGATCTATGACCTTCTACTTAGTCATTGGCAGATCCAGGGATGGCCCCCATAGATTTGTCTGGCACCAATTTGGTCAATTATTGGCACTCTTATCACAGTCCCCCCCCCCGCCCCCGAGATTTTGCTCTAAATCCGCCCCTGTAATTATTGAAATTTCTGCAAACAGAAACCCCACTATCATACAGGCAAATGAAATACTTAATCACGATATATGCAATGCAGTTTTTTTACTTTTGCTTCATATATTTTCGTGCATAATATATTTTAGTGCATTTTAAATAATATTTTACCGAGAGATGCAGAGGTCTCTATAATCTTTTCACAAGAAAGTTAAAAAAATGAGGGGGGGGGGGTATTGAAGCTTCAAAACTTATAACCCTTTAATATCTATCCCGCTTAGTCCTAGTAGAAAAATTTTTTGATAATACGGGATAAATATAGGAAGTAAAATATTATTTATCGCAAGAAAACGGGTAGGGGATTGCAGCCTCCTAACAAATAATGCTTTTTCTAGGCATGCAACTATCATTCATTTTATTTTGTAGTGTAAATCTTAAGAAAAACTAGACCTTGATTTATAACCTTCTGCTTAGTAATATTGACGATTTATGTCATGTAGTTTTTTTTTACTTTTGCCTTATATATTTTAATGTATTGTTTTACATAATATTTTACCGGGATGTGCATAGCTCCACATAATATTTTGACGGGGAAGTAAAATTAATGTGTGTGTGGGGGAGGGGGTGTTTGAAGCTTCAAAAACTAGGTTTCTAGCCCCTATTTTTCATTCTTTTTATGAGAAGCAGTTCAGGTTGTCGACTTTTTGTCGCAAAATTCAGCAGATAGTTCTAAAATAAGAGCAGCGAATTTAGCTTCTTCAATTCTTATCCCTTGTAAAAAAAGAAAAGTTTTCAATTACAATAAAATGAAACGAAAAAAATTAAAAAGGGTCTTATTTCTCTTTTATTTAATTATAAATGGAAATGTAGAGGGGTTAAAGAAAATTTTTATGTTTAGGCTGGACCGTCACGTATGGGGGGGGGGGCGATCTAGAATCGTTAGGACTTTGAGAAAACTCGTTTAGAATCTTAATTCTGAAAACAAATTGTCATATCAATGATGTCACAATCATATGCATTTAAGAGCAACTTTCATCCCAGGGGCAATTGTATCGATAATGGTATTTATGATGCATCCAAAATTATACAAGGTTACGAATGAATCCGAACAGCTAAACCAAAAGGCATGGAAAACATGTTTGAGGTGATGATGAATGATAACAAAGTACAAGGAAATCTATGGCTGGAAAATATACAACAATGAGCATCACAACGAATAACAAATAAAATCGTAAACGAAAACGATGCACAGCAAAATCTGCGGTTAGAAGACAAGCGACAATCCACTTACAGCATAAAAAGAGAGATACGACAGAATAAACACCAGTAGGCTTATAGTTTTCAACCCAACCAGTTATATAATGCCTATAGGAAGATCCAAAAAACGATAATTTGTAATTGTTACAAATGATGATTCTATAGAACCATCTAAACTGTCAAACATGATAAGACCAAGAAAACGATCTGAACACATTAAATTTACAATGGGTGAAAATCAACAACCTGGACCATCAAATGAGGCAAGACCAAAAAGGGCAGGTAAAGCAAACGGCATTGACAAAATGTCTGAAGCAATCAAAAATGCGAATTAAGAAGAAAGAAAAATGTAGTTAGATAATGAGAAAGAAAAGATTAGCGATAGTGAGAATCAAAATGTGAATCGAGAATCAAAACGTATGGAAATATGCAGCTAAAAGACATACCACAGCAAGAACAAGGAAATATGCGGTTAAAAGATAAGCGGCAGTAAACATTAAAAGCAATCACTAGAGAGCAATTATCAGAACGTGTAAAAAATGGAGTGAAAAACAAAGAATTGTGCTGTTAGAAGACAAACGACAGCAAAAATCAGAACGAATCAAAAATGAAAGTGAAGAACAAAAGAAATTTTATGATACAAGAACAACACCATCATAATCTTCGATGCCAACAAAATGTGACGCAAAACCCAGTACAAATCTACAAAGATGCCATAAACAGCGAAACACTTTAGTACAAGTCATAGTCATTGGGACCCTTCAATGTTCTATGTGTTCCCTGAGGAGCCCTCTATCTTCCCTAGGAAAGAGTAGCAAACAGATCTGACTCATTTGGAGGTTGTTACTTACAATAAGAATCAATATATACAAGCTTACCACTTGCCAAGTACCGGGGCTCGTATCGAAATCGGCAACATAGTTTTTTTTCTCCTTAAAACTGGCAAATTGACATTTCTGGCCACAAAAACGATCTAAATAGGTCATAACTTTTAGAAAGAATTCGTAGTCTTTCCATGGTGGCTGTATCGAACCTTTGGTGACGTAATGACATCAAGAAATGGCTCAAATTGTCTACGGTTAGAAGCAGTGGCGGATCCAAGGGGCGAGGAGGGAATCCCGTTCCCCCAATGTAGTCTAAAATAAGTGTAATTTACTTAATTAACGCAAAGCTTGCGTTAATTAAACTTGCTCCTAACGCAAGTTTATCGGACCAACCTATTTTGCACCCCCCTAAAAAAGTCCTGGATCCGCCCTTAGTTAGAAGACAAGCGACAATGAGAATCCATATATAGAAGCCGACCGCGTGCCGGGGCCCGGAGGTGAAGCCGCTAGGCACCCGGCACCATATATATATAATATATATATATATATATATATATATATATATATATATATATATATATATATATATATATATATATATATATATATATATATATATATATATATATATATATATAATATATATATATATATATATATATATATATATATATATTTATATATATATATATATTTATATATATATATATATATATATATATATATATATATATATATATATATATATATATATATATATATATATATATATATATATATATATTTATATATATTTATATATATATATATATATATATATATATATATATATATATATATATATATATATATATATATATATATATATATATATATATATATATATATATATATATATATATATATATATATATATAAGTAGAGATGCCCCTATTGAAGCGACGAGAACACCCTGCTGCCACCTACAACTTTTTTTGCATAATTTATTCAAGGATTATCGATCGAGTCTAATGGGTGTGTCAAGGTCAATCGATCTGTTGTTGTTTGGCCACGTGCGAATGACATGAGGGGTGATTTACATAATCGATGGGGGAATTATTGATTCACGAGCGTGGGGAATTATGAAACAATATGATCATAGAGTCCCTAGGGAGAAAGATTACGTAATCACTCAATGACCTCTTCCTTCAAGGTCGATTTATTTGATGTTTTTCTCGGCTAGCCTGGCCTGAGAACTTGATTTACATAATCACTAGGGGAAATTATTGATTCACGAAGGGGAAATTAAGAAACAAACATGGCTTCATTGTTGTTTGGCTAGCCTGGCCTGAGAACTTGATTTACATAATCGTTAGGGGAAATTATTGATTCACGAAGGGGAAATTAAGAAACAAACATAGCTTCATTGTTTTTTGGCTAGCCTGGCCTGAGAACTTGATTTACATAATCGCTAGGGGGAATTATTGATTCACGAAGGGGGGAATTAAGAAACATTAAGGTTTCTTCAATCTTTAGGCCTGAGGGATTTATTTATTATTGTTGTTTTGGACAAGTGCATGCTAGGGGTGAATGTCAAGGTGTCCTGGAACAGGAAACAGTTAGATCACGTGTTTCCTTCTCAGCCAATCATCGAGTCGGATACATCCTCCTTCTCAGCCAATCAGAGACGTGCTTACATATGATTTTCCCGTTACATAACAATTCAACCTTTAGATTTCATATATAACGGGCATGCAATGGGATTAAATTATCAGAAAGTATTGTGACACAATAGAAGGAACAATGAATGTTATTGATGAACTTGAAGCCTTGGCAGCCACAATTAGCAATGTAAGTTCTGTTTTCACTTTTTATTTTCAAAATAAAATTGTTTTCCGTGGTTACCCTCTACTATATTCGGGTAACTCCCCCCCCCCCCCTATACAAACGCCACTATATGATGTTTACACTCGATAAAAAGCGTAAAATACCCTCTTTTTTTCGTTACGTAAACCCCATCCTTCCTTCCCCCTCTGTTTACGACCATAATTCTGTTTTTGATAAATTCCATATCTTATCTAAATGCAACTGTCAACTTTCTGTCATTCCCTTAATATACTGTCCGCTATGGCTTGACTTACAGATTTCTCGCAATGATTTAAATAGCTGATAATTACTGACACCCCTTTAGAGTACATCCGGCTTTAGTAAATATACAAGAATTTGGATAGCGGCTTAACCAATAGGTTTCTCTGAGATGGTTAGTTTTTCACATCGAATTAAAAACAGTTTCGCGTGAAAAGAGTGATTATTGTTAATTAACCTTGTGCGGTTAACAATACCTCAAGTCTAACACCTCCATTGTAAGGTGAAAACAAACTGTTTCTTCGCGTGAAAAGTAAGGGGAGTGGGTTTAAGAAAAAGATACATTGCTTTATTATGTGTAAATTGAATAGCATTTTTACCATATCTTTCGGTGGGGGGAGGGGATATTTTCCCATGTCTTTTTCTCAGGGATATTTTCCGTGCGGGTTATTTTCCGTGGACTGTTTTTCTGGGGGTGTGATAAATATACAAACTAGGCCGGCTTTTGAACGGTTCAGTGAACCGTAATTCTCAGATTCAAAAGGATGCGAAGGTACCTTTGATTTGGGATGGGTGGATTGCTACTTTTGACTTTTCTGAGCTGGATTTCTTAGCCTATCATAGGTTTTTGTTGTCTGAAACCTATAGTTTGGGATGACTAGTTTGCTATTTTTGACTTTTCTGAGCTAGGTTTCTTAGCCGTTCATAGGTGAGTGTTGTCTGAAACCTATGATTTGGGATATGTAATTTGCTATTTCCGACTTTTCATAACCGGATTTCTTAGTCTTTCGTAGGTGTGTGGTGTCTGAAACCTATGATTTGGGATGTGTGGGTTGCTATTTTTGACTTTTCTGAGTTGGATTTCTTAGTCTTTCATAGGTGTGTGGTGTCTGAAACCTATGATTTGGGATGTGTAGTTTGCTATTTTCGACTTTTCTGAGCTGGATTTCTTAGCCTTTCATAGGTATGTGTTGTCAGGAAATTATGATTTGGGATGTATAGTTTGCTATTTCAGGCTTTTCTGAGCTAAGGTTTTCTAGTATTTCGTAGGTGAATGTTGTCTGAAACCAATAGTGTGGGATGAGTAGTTTGCTATTTTTGACTTTTCTGAGCTAGGTTTCTTAGTCTTTCGTTGGTGTGTGTTGACTGAAACTGATGATTTGGGATATGTAGTTTGCTATTTTTGACTTTTCTGAGCTGAATTTCTTAGTCTTTCATAGGTGTGTGTTGTCTGAAACCTATGATTTGGGATGGGTGGATTGCTACTTTTGACTTTTCTGAGCTGGATTTCTTAGCCTATCATAGGTTTTTGTTGTCTGAAACCTATAGTTTGGGATGACTAGTTTGCTATTTTTGACTTTTCTGAGCTAGGTTTCTTAGCCGTTCATAGGTGAGTGTTGTCTGAAACCTATGATTTGGGATATGTAATTTGCTATTTCCGACTTTTCATAACCGGATTTCTTAGTCTTTCGTAGGTGTGTGGTGTCTGAAACCTATGATTTGGGATGTGTGGGTTGCTATTTTTTGACTTTTCTGAGCTGGATTTCTTAGCCATTCATAGGTGTGTGTTGACTGAAACCTATGATTTGGGATGGTTAATTTGCTATTTTTGACTTTTCTGAGCTAGATTTCTTAGCCTATCATATGTGTGTCCTTTCAGAAAATTATGATTAGGGAGGTGTAGTTTGCTTTTTGGACTTTTCAGAGCTAGGATTCTTAGTCACTCATAGGTGTTTGTTGTCTGAAACTTCGAGTTTGGGATGAGTAGTTGGCTATTTCAGACTTTTCTGAGCTAAGGTTTCTTAGTATTTCGTAGGTGAATGCTGTCTGAAACTTATGATTTGGGATATGTAAATTACTATTTCGGGCTTTTCTGAGTTGGATTTCTTAGTCTTTCATAGGTGTGTGGTGTCTGAAACCTATGATTTGGGATGTGTAGTTTGCTATTTTCGTCTTTTCTGAGCTGGATTTCTTAGCCTTTCATAGGTATGTGTTGTCAGAACATTATGATTTGGGATGTGTAGTTTGCTATTTCAGGCTTTTCTGAGCTAAGGTTTTCTAGTATTTCGTAGGTGAATGTTGTCTGAAACCAATAGTTTGGGATGAGTAGTTTGCTATTTTTGACTTTTCTGAGCTAGGTTTCCTAGTCTTTCGTTGGTGTGTGTTGACTGAAACCTATGATTTGGGATATGTAGTTTGCTATTTTTGACTTTTCTGAGCTGGATTTCTTAGTCTTTCATAGGTGTGTGTTGTCTGAAACCTATGATTTGGGATGGATGGATTGCTACTTTTGACTTTTCTGAGCTGGATTTCTTAGCCTTTCATAGGTGTTTGTTGTCTGAAACCTATAGTTTGGGAAGACTAGTTTGCTATTTTTGACTTTTCTGAGCTAGGTTTCTTAGCCGTTCATATGTGAGTGTTGTCTGAAACCTATGATTTGGGATATGTAATTTGCTATTTCTGACTTTTCATAACCGGATTTCTTAGTCTTTCGTAGGTGTGTGGTGTCTGAAACCTATGATTTGGGATATGTAATTTGCTATTTCTGACTTTTCATAACCGGATTTCTTAGTCTTTCGTAGGTGTGTGGTGTCTGAAACCTATGATTTGGGGTGTGTGGGTTGCTATTTTTGACTTTTCTGAGCAGGATTTCTTAGCCATTCGTAGGCGTGTGTTGACTGAAACCTATGATTTGGGATGGTTAATTTGCTATTTTTGACTTTTCTGAGCTAGATTTCTTAGCCTTTCATAGGTGTGGCCTTTCAGAAAATTATGATTTGGGAGGTATAGTTTGCTTTTTGGACTTTTCAGAGCTAGGATTCTTAGTCACTCATAGGTGTTTGTTCTCTGAAACTTCGAGTTTGGGATGAGTAGTTGGCTATTTCAGACTTTTCTGAGCTAAGGTTTCTTAGTATTTCGTAGGTGAATGTTGTCTGAAACTTATGATTTGGGATATGTAAATTACTATTTCGGGCTTTTCTGAGTTGGATTTCTTAGTCTTTCATAGGTGTGTGATGTCTGAAACATATGATTGGGAATGTGTAGTTTGCTATTTTCGACTTTTCTGAGCTAGGTTTCTTAGCCTTTCATAGGTGTGTGTTGTCAGAAAATTATGATTTGGGAATGTGTAGTTTGCTATTTCAGGCTTTTCTGAGCTAAGGTTTTCTAGTATTTCGTAGGTGGATGTTGTCTGAAACCAATAGTTTGGGATGAGTAGTTTGCTATTTTTGATTTTTCTGAGCTAGGTTTCTTAGTCTTTCGTTGGTGTGTGTTGACTGAAACCTATGATTTGGGATATGTAGTTTGCTATTTTTGACTTTTCTGGGCTGGATTTATTAGCCTTTCATAGGTGTGTGTTGACTGAAACCTATGATTGAGATGAGTGGTTTGCTATTTTTGTCTTTTCTGAGCTAGTTTTCTTAGCCGTTCATAGGTGTGTGTTGTCTGAAACTTATGATTTGGGATGTGTAGTTTGATATTTGAACTTTTCAGAGCTATGATTCTTAGTCCGTCATAGGCGTTTGTTGTCTGAAACTTCTACTTTGGGATGAGTAGT